>NDFG01000029.1:2485274-2496135 GCA_002167245.1 Sporophila hypoxantha
CCCCKAYSRTTTRCKWTRCCKKCRMSCCCATGCAAGGSACACCTGTGCAGCTTCTTTGTACCTGTCCTGGACAGCCCAGGCTGTGTGATGGCAGCAATACAGGGGGAAAGGGAACTGTGGGGAGAACAGAGGYCATCTAAACRACAYTAACATAACTGTACATCACTAAAGCTTCTCTTAATATTCACACAGTAGTTATCTTTTAATTGCAAAAGCCAATCATCCCATTATCCATCTGTAACAGCTGGGGTGTCTGTGCAGGACAGGAGCTYGGATCCATGGTCCTTGTGGGTCCCTTCCAYCTCAGYGTATTCTMGATTCTCTTTGGGGTTTGCTGAACCAAATGAGCAGAGGCTGGAGCTGCATGCCCTGACTGGGAGCAGCTTTCCCTGGGAGAGCTGACGCGTTTCCCTGCTCCCCTGTCACACTTTCCTCTTGTCCACCTGCAGGTAAAAACCTTCAGAGYCTCCCCTGGTTCTGAGTCTCTCTGAAAAGTGTTCACATTTATTTATTGCCTGCTGAAGGAGCTGCTCTGATGATTTCCTGCAGAAATCCCAGCCCTGATGGCTTTGGAGTTTGGGCAGGTGACAATGTGGGACAGGGGTGCCTGGGGTCTCCCATGACCCTGGAGCACTCCCAGCCCTGACCCCTCCATGTTTCTGATAACACCTTGGCCTCTGTAGGCTTTTCCCACCCAGCTGAGCCTGGCAAACACAAGGATGTTTTCCTTAGGGGTGTGGAGGTGTGGTCCTCTCCCAAGGACACCTGGCCAGTGCTGCACAAGGAATTCCCTGCTCTTGGTAAATCCTTGAGCTTCTCTGCTGCTGCTGCTGGTCATTGCTCCTCTCTCTGTGTGGCTACAGGCAGTTCCCACCTTTAGTTCTGGGGGCTACCACAGCATGTGGGGAGGTTTGGGCAGGATTTGGGGCGGGGATGTGTCTMGGTTTGAACAGKCAGGTGTCTGCTAAGGAAGGCAGGAYCCTCCCCTGAAATGGAAAATGTAAACCCCCTCTCTCTGAATTACTACAAWTTTGAAATTAAGGGGCTCTCAGGCAAAGATATGGGAGGAGGAAATAACAGTTCTTTAATAGGAAAATTAAAAATACAAATGTAATAGTACAAACAAGCAACAAAACCAAACCACTGTCAGAGTGAGAGCAGGCCCTGGCCCCTGTGTGTCAGGGGGTGGCACAGCCCCATCCCATGGGGGCTCAGCCCTCCTGCAGTGCCAGCTGTGCTGCTGCTGCAGCAGGGATCCTGCACAAGGGGGGAGTTTTCCTCTGCAGCTCCAGGGCTGCTGGAGATGGCCTGGCTCCCTCTGGCAATTGCGAGGTCAGCAGAAAATGCTAGCTCCGTCTGGCAATGCAGGGGCAAAGGTGCTGTGCTGTATGCCAGGACTCAGATTGGATCCAGGTAGGAATGCTTGGCTCCTCCCTGGCGCAGCATCTCCCATGGGATGGCTGGAATTGGATCAGCCCTGCAGGGACACTCAGTGGCCGATGGACAGCAGAGATTCTCCTGCAGGAGGGTTGGCTGTGGGAGAAAAGGAAAAAACTCCCATGGGACAGCAGAGGACTGCCCCAGCTCTGACACATGGGGATAGAGCACACACCCAGCTAAATCTTTCAGCCTCAGACAGGATGGAGCAGTGGATGTTTCTGTGCTTGCATGGGCTGCTGTCCGTGGTGGGGTTACTTTCCCTGGCACCAGGCAGTTCCATTTCCCTGCAGCTCCATTTCCCAGCTCGTGTAGGTGACAAATCAGTTTGTAACAGATAACATAAGTCATTGCAGCTGGGCTTTTTAATGGAGCAACAGGTCCATTGGATTCAAGTTCCTAGGACTTGCCCTTCAGGGAAGATCAATAGGGACAGATGGAGAACAAAAGGCAGGATTGAAATTGAACCTTTTGGCATTTTCYGGAGCGTTTCTCTCTGCAAATCTTGCTGGGAAGCAACAGCAGAGATCAAACCTTCCAGAGTGCATCCTGAATAAACAGGGGTGCTGTGCTCTGAGGGAGGCTCCAGTTCCTCAGAGGATGCCTGACTGTGTGAGGGAGGGGAGCCATGGGGTGCAGGAGAGAAGGGAGTCTCCAGGCTGCAGGGCAGTGCTGGACTGGAGAGAATTCCTGGTGGAGCAGCCCCTGTGGATGCACCAGTGGAATCCTCAGGAGTGCTCCTCTGGTCAGAGAGCAGGAGGGGAGCTGGGGCCACTGCTCTGTTCCCATCCTGGCTCCTGACCTCTTTTCATCCAGAGTCTCAGTTTCTGAGCACCAGGCTGGTTATCCTGCTCAGGCTCTCGTGGATGTTGTCACTGTCAGCCCTGTGGTGGCAATGGCAGRGAGTCCCTGAGCTGGAGGGGCTTTGTCCCTGCTGGACTTCGTGTGGAGTCCTGGGGGGAGCAGGGCCAGGCTGCCCCTGTGTGTGACAGCTGCTCTCTGCTGCTGTCCCTTYGTGCAAGTCACAAACCCCTGGAGTTCTGTGCCAGGCCTCCCAACTGTCAGAGCCCAGGACATTGCTCTGGCTGCCCTGGGTGACTCCAGACCCTGGCAGGGGGCTCAGAGACCTTGGCACAGAGTCACAAACACCTGTGCCTTCAATTTTAGCCCATGGAAACAATGGAAACAATTACCAACTTTGTGTGAAGAGTTACAAGCCACAAGAGTTTGAGTAGAATGATAGTGAATTTGTCACAGAGTGAAAAAGTAGAATTTTGGGGATTTAGAATGGGGGTTCAGGAGGCAAGATGGAGGAATCTGGGTGTGTCCTGTCCTTCTTCTTCTTCTTGTCCTCCATCCTCTGCTGTGATGGTGGCACTTCTGGATTGGTTTAGAGTAGAGACAGACTGTCTAACACAGGTGATAGGTATTGGGAAATTATTGTCAATAAAGTACACACAGTTCTTAGTATAAAAAGCCAAGAGCACCCCAAGGGCAGGGACTGTGCCACAACCCGACCTGCTGGACAGATCTCAGCAGGTCAGAGAGAGAATGGAACAGATCAGAGAAAATAAACAACSTTGAGAATGAGAACCGACTCATCCTGACTTCTTTGGRCTCGGGGCTGGGAAYAAGAGACTTTCTGACACCTCAGGGACATCTCAACACCAGAGACCTCATCACCCAACCTTCCTGGTGCAGCTGGGACCTGCTGTGAAGGTGCAGCAGCTGGGCAGGAAACACTTCCTGATCTGACAGGGGAACAGCTTCAAGGTCAGCAGCAGCTCTGCAGGTCCTGAGGCTGGAGCTGGGTGTTCTGACAGTGCAGGGCACTCAGTGACTGCTGGCTGAGGGAAACATGGGGTAAAATCAGGGATYACTTCACCTGACTTGGATTGGGATGAGATTTGTGAGTCAGTGATGGTTTCCAGAGGTTTGAGCARGTCTGGTCCCACAGGATCAGCATCCCCAGGAGCAGAGGAGCTGTGCAGGGGTTCCCACTGATGCTGCTCCACACAGCCACACCAGCCCTGCTGCTTCACCCAGGCCAGGACTCACAGGATGCTTGAACAGGAGTTTCTCAGAGAATTTAATTGTCCAAGGCCAGGTTGGCCAGGGCTTGGAGCACCCTGGGCTYTGGAGGTGTCCTTGCTCATGGCAGGGCTGGAATGAGATGAACTTTATCCCAAATCRTTCTGGGATTCCTGGAGATTGGCATTTCACTTTTGTTACCCAGCACTGGATTTTCCACTCCTGCACTTCTGGGTGCTCTGGGAAGTGAAACACAGAGTGCACCCCTCTGAGTGCCAGGGATGTGTCTGATCACAGCAGAACAGGGCTGTGCTCTGTGTCCTCTCCTCCCAGAGCTGCAGAACAGCTCAGAAGGGTGAGGCTGGCCCAGCTCAGGAAATGTCAGCTCTCCCCAAATCTGTGTGCTGTGGGCTGAGCCTGAGCAGAGCAGAGGCAGGGAGCAAGCCTGGRAATCCCTGTGAGGCTGTGCAGGAAAGCCTTGGAGAGAGGGCCTGGAACTGCACTTCCCACTGTGGGCACTGCCTGTGTCTCTGAGAGCTGCTCCAGGTGGGCAGCAGACCCTGGGAGACTGTGTGGGCAGGAAGGCCCTTGGGGACACTGTGGTCCCAAGTGTGGGGGAGCGGGCTGGGGAGACTGTGGTGGGGCTAGAACAGGCCCTTTGGGGGACACGCTGTGTCCACATGTGTGGGCCAGGAAGGGCCCTGGGGACAACTGTGTCCCAACAGTGTGGGACAGGGCCTGGGAACCTGTTGGTGGGCAGGACTAGGCCCTTGGGGAACCTGTTGTCGCGCACGTGTGTTTTTTGGCAGGACAGGCTGCCCTGTGGCGTGAGCAGGGTCAGGCTGGTGCCAGCCGTGGGCACCTCTCACATCCCTGGTGCCATGGCACAGGTGCTGCTCTGGCCCCTGCTCCCCCCAGGTCACTGTYCCCCTGCTGGCACCAGGACACAGCAGGGAGTGGCTGTGGCTGCCTGGGGACATRCTGGGGACATCCTGAGGAGCTGCTGTCCCACCCAGGGCTGGGCACAGGGGGCTCCCAGGGCTGACCCTGTGAGCTGTGACATTACAGCTCCTCTGTTCCACTGGGGCTTTGCTCTGCTCTGAGCTGCTCAGACGATTCCCCAGGGCAGTTCTCAGGTTTTCCTTCCACTGACACTCCACCTCCAATGTGAAAGTTGTTTTAATCACTCTGATGCAGTGCTCTGCTGCATTACTGACTTACCTGCTCCAAAGCCACGTGAGATGCTYAGTGCTGGGCTTGTGGGGCTTCATCTGTCCAAAAAATCGGTGTCTTTGTCTCCCTAAAACCATTGGGGAGAGTTGTTGTCTCTATAAAATCCTGGTTCTGCTCTGAGTGCTCAGCATGAAATGGAAGTTGCTGAGTTATGGATGTGTGTGATGCAGATGCTTTGAATTGAGGAAGGGGCTCATTTGCTTTATTCTTTTTATTCCCACTTCAGCATAAAAGAGAAAGGAGACTTTGGGGAAATGGAGATGTGAGGGAAGCATCCCAGAAAGGCAGCGTGGAGAAAGCACATTTGCTGTGCCTGGCTGGAGGCGTGGCAGGGAAGGGAACAGAAAATCCTTTCCCTTTGAAGGTTTCAAAGCAGATGAGACTTGATGTTTACTCCTTTGCTCTCCATTGTGTGTTTCCTTCATGTGGGACCCCACGTGTGTCTCAAGGATTTTACCATGTGGATGATTAATGGTGACTTTTTTTTCCTCCTCTTTATTTTTATWCCAGGAGAGAGAGAAATAGTGCAGTGAAGGGTAGTAGACTATAATTTGAGGTCACGGATCATATCTTCATTTTCTGCAGTCCTGAAGCCTCYTAGGGATGAAAGATACTCTCAGGAGCTGCTTTCATGGAGTGGAGAGTTTGTGTTGGTGCCCAGTGGCTTTGCTGAGCTTTCAGAGCTCCTCTCTCCAGCAGACCTTTGTGCATTGAGCTGGTGCAACAGGCACTGAAAGGACTGAGGCTCCTCTGGCACTTTTCCAAAGGGTTGGGAAYACACACTGGTGTTTATCCTTTATTGTAACCTTCCATCTGCTTCCACCTTCAAAGCCCTCTGGGTCCTTCATGCTCAGATCTTGCACTCTGGAGGATTCTGTGCTGCTGAGGGCTGCAGGTCCCTGAGGGTCTCAGGCACTGCTCACACAGGCTTGGGAGAGCAGCACAGGGCAGTGAGCTGCASTGAACACCAGATACACGATGGGAGGATCTTCTGAACAAAGCCAGAATCCCTTTCATGCCCTCACAAAAGCAAGGGGAATTTCTGCTTTTCTGGTGGCAAAACAAACAGCAAGTGCCAAGGCTGTAGTGGTGAGGCTGAGTGGAGAGGGCAGTGAAGCTCAGACATGGTTTTGATGTCATTTGAGTCACTTTGGGTGGGTTTTGCAGCATTTCTAGCAGTGCTTTCAGCTCAAACCTCCATCAGGAGTTCAGAGTGCTGCTGTTTACTGGCCATGGGTGATGTCTTTCTATCTTTGTGTTTCAGTTCCATTTCCTTTAGTGCAGAGYACTGTAAGTGTCTGAGGTGGCCCATGGGCTCCTCAGTGGCCCAACAGCAGTGTTCTGGGCTGCCCTGAGCCTCTCCTGTGTGGGTTGTGCTCAGTCCATCTTGTGCAGCATTGCTGGAGCCCAGGGGATTTGGGAGAGTCCCTCAGTGGGTGCAGGGTGTCCCTMCTCCAGTCCCTGCCCAGGGTGGGCTTGTTCCAGCTGGGAGCTGTGTCCCTGTCCCCGGGGATGCCATTCATTGAGGAGGGTCCCCTGGGCGTCCCCAGGGTCCCCCTAATCTGTGTTGTTCCTGGCTAGCATGCAGGCACGAAGGAACTCCACCAGCTTCGAGGGTGCTGATTGATGAGGGTTAATTGGGGTCCCACCCAGGACCCTAGCTGTGTTTCTGAGGGAGAAGAAGGTATTGGAATAATTACCAATAATAGCTGGACAGGATGTCCTGAGCTTCTCTGGCCTTGGTGCTAGAACCAAACAGCAGCACTGTGTGTTATCACCCACAGACACTTTGGCTGGGCTGGTGTGTGGTGTTCACCCACAGACACTTTTCGGCTGGGCTGGTGTGTGGTGTTTCACCCCACAGACACTTTTGGCTGGCTGGGTTGCTGGTGGTGTTTTCAGCCCACAGACACTTTTGGCTGGCTGGGTGTGATGGTGTTCACTCCAAGAGGAACCTTTTGCATGGTCTGTGTGTGGTAGTGGTTGCACCCCACAGATCACACTGTATGGACTGGCTGGGTGTGTGGTGAGTCACCCAGCAAGACACTTGATTGGCAGGCTGGTGTGATGGGCTGATTTCACCCCAGCAACGGACACTTTTGGCTGGCTGGTATGTGGTGTGTTCCACCCACAGACACTGTTGGCTGGCTGGTGTGTGGTGTTTCCACGGTTCCCCATCGACACTTTGGCTGGCATGGGACGGTTGTCTTGAGCTGGGCCCAGGGGGACACAGTTTTCCCCAGGGCTTTGCAGGAGCTCTGGCTGTGTGCTGGGATGGAGTCTTTCCCCTATTAGACAGGGGCTGCTCCTAGGGGTTTCCGCATCTGGCAGTGGAGAAAGCTTTTAGGCGGATGTGAGTGAAGAAGGAGTCGGGTTTCGATGGAGGGGCGCTTTGGGATCCAGAGCTTTATAAATCCTGGCCCACCAAGCGCTCTGAAATGCAGCACCAGCTCCATACAGATACTCCCTGAGCCTGTGGTTGCTGCTACCTTCTCGAACCCCGGGGACGGGGCAGGGAAGGGCTAGGGAGCCACACGCAGGAGAGGAGGGGAGAGGACAAAGGGACAAAGGACAAAAACCTGGATGGCCCACATGCCCCCAGGGGTAGAGGGCATGCTTTGAATCTGCCAATCATCATTCCCTTCGGAATGCCAGGCCTTGACAGCAGTGCTGGAGAGGGGTCAGGGAGGGAAAGAGGAGAGGTGATTGAACTAACAGACTGGAGGGAATTATCAGGGGAGGGACCCGTAGTTCTGGGTAACCCTGAAATCAAAACAGAAACAAGGGGGATAGTGGCAGGGAACGGAGGGAAGAGCCTAGGGGGCAAAGGGCCAAGAGAACAAAGGGCCGAGAGAGCAYAGGGTCAAGAGAGCTTCTGGTCTCCCCCCACAGCTTAACAGGGATATTCAAGGTGGGATATTCAGAATCAGATTTGGGCCAGTGGGATTACAGATCCATGGTACTGCAGGGGAGGGTCACAGGCCTGGAATGAGCCGTACATTTTGGAGGGGTGAGACAGAGCAATGTCTAATTTAACTAAAATGTAACACCACAACCCCACGGGCTGTGTGTCCTGTCCCCAGAGGAGCTGAAGGCGCCGCTGGAGGAGTACGTCAACAAACGCTACCCGGGGCTGGTCAAGGTGGTGAGGAACCAGAAGAGGGAAGGGCTGATCCGGGCCCGCATCGAGGGCTGGAAGGCTGCCACGGGCCAGGTCACCGGCTTCTTCGATGCCCACGTGGAGTTCACTGCTGGCTGGTAGGTGCTCAGGGGCTTGCTGAGGGGGGCATTCACCAGGGGAACACCTCTCCTTTCCTGTCCTGTAASAACTGTGTCTGGGCAGGCTGTTTGGGTCCAATCCAGCTAGCTATGGACCCCAGCCCACYCCATCTTACATGGATGAAAGCAAAAAATTGGAAGCACTCTTCTCCACGTGGGGACAAATGTCCTCTGTTTATTGACTTGTGAGGGGACATCTCACACTCTGGTGACTCCCRAGGTGGGAAAAGAGGGCATTGCCTCATGGTGGGAGACTTTTATACCTGGGGAATGGGGGTGGAGGAGGACCACAACCAATGGGATACCAGTGAGGAGGGCCGAGGGGAGAGGTAAACCAGGGGAGAGACCACCAGGGCTGACACTTGGGGGGGAAAAATGAGGGAAACCATGTGGCCATGGGATACAAACCTGTGAACAGTGCAAATTACCAAACACCCAGTGCAAACAACTAAATAACTATTTAGTGCAATACAGCAGTGTCCCTACAGAATGACAAACAGGTCCTCTGGCTTATTGTCCCCACGTGTTCCTGCAGAATGACACACAGGTCCTCTGCCTTGTTAATCCTTCTCCAGGATTCCTTCTGGGTTCCTTCTGCATTGAAAGGCATGGTGGGAATGTATGAGGAGAACTTTTCCATGCCCTTGTTCCCTGTAATCCTTCTCTATTCCTTCCCTTTGTGCGTGRGCTTTCCCTGCTCCCTGTTTATGTTTTTCAGGATGATTTTCCATTCCCTTAGCCTTAAGTAATTCCTGCAAGTTGAAAAAAGCCCAGGCAGCAAGGGAATGAAGGAGAAAGTGTTTCACACTTCTGTGCCCATTGCTGGATCCCAGAGGGGGAGGCTCAGATGCTCAGGACTGATTTGTTTCCTCTGCTGCTGGGAATAAGAYCAGAGGTGCAGAAGCAGCAAAAGGTGTTTCATAAGGATTTTTTTTCAGAGAGGTTTAGAACATTTGAGCTCAAGTGGCTTAAGTTTGAATCTTAGTCATGACAGGAGCCTGAAAGGGAATTTTTTTCCTTTAACCAAGTGTAAAAAGTAAATGGTCCATGTTTACAAAAGTGGAGCGTGAAGCAGATACAAGCTTGTGTATGAATTTTGACACCAAGTAATCAGCCACAAAAACCCGCGATTTGCCTGTTAAAGCAGAGTTTGTGCAGTGCTATTGGAATCCTTTTTAATGAAATGCAGCTGAAGGGGGTATTTTTAGAGACTGTTGTGATGTTTGGGCATCTGTTCATTCCCAGCTTGAACATTCCTCTTTCGTGCCACTAAATCCCTCACACACCTGATTCACTGTCGTAGCTCTCACACTGAACCAGTGAGCTCTTGAAGCTCTTTCCAGGGCGAGAGAGGAGACATTATCGCAGTGTCGGGCTTTGCCTCTCCCTGAGTTTCCACCTGCTGCTCTTACTGGGGGCACTGGGAGTGCCAGTTCCCCACAATTCCCCTGGCTGTGGGGACTGACCCCGGGCACTTCACTGGCTCTGGGAGCTGCAGAGGTGAGGCTGAGCACACCCCTGCTCTGAACACGTCCCATGAGATGAGAATTTTAGCTACAGAGTCACAAAAACTGGCATATCCCAAAGGCAAAACAAGACCCTTCACAACAGTTCCCTGCTTTCCAGACATGTACCTGTTGTAGGCCAGGTTTTGGATCTGGGGAAAGTCCTCTGGACTAGTGTCAGGCCATGTTTGAACCAAGGCACAGCCCTTCCTGGCCTTGCTTTACAGAAGGAATGTTTCCAGGCCTGGTGAGCCTAGATTTGTATCACACAAAGAGAACGATGGACCATGGATGGGTCCAGAGGAGGAACACGAAGGGCTGGAGCAACTTGTTGCTGTGAGGATGGGTGAGGACAAGCTGAGAGAATTGGAATTGTTCAGCTGGAGAGAGAGGCTCTGAGTGGATTCCGAACCAAACGGGCTCCCAGGAGAGCTGGAGAGGGACTGGGACAAGTGGATGGAGGGACAGGACCCAGGGAATGGCTCCACCCTGCTAAGGGCAGGGATAGATGGGATGCTGGGAGGAACTGAGTGGAGCTGCAGTGAGCTGAGGCTCTGTCTGTTGCTTTGCCCCTTCCCCCAGGGCGGAGCCGGTGCTGTCCCGGATCCAGGAGAAACAGGAAGGGGCGTGATCCTGCCCTCCATTGACAACAGTCAAGCAGGACAACTTTCGAGGTGCAGGCCGCTATACGAGACTCAGCCCACGCTTCAGCTGGGAGCTGTGGGCATGTTAACATCAGCCGCCTCCACAAGGACTGGTGGACGGGCCGGGGACCCTTCTCCTGCCCCATTCAGTACGGCTGGCTGGGGCACTCACTGCCCAGGGCTAGGGCAGACCTCAGCGACTCCACTGCCTCACTGTGCAGGGCTGGGCCACTCACTGCCCAGGGCTGGGACAATACTGCCTGACGCTGCACTCTGCCAGGGCTGGGGCACGCTGCCACGGTGCGGCAGATAGCCAGCAGGCTGGCAGACCAGCTGTCCCAGGCTAGGCGACTATCCCAGCTGGTTCATCAACTGCTCAACTGCCCAAGGGCTGGCACTTACTGCCCAGGTGCTTGGGGACCATTCACAACTGAGCCAGGGCTGATGGGGACATCTCAGAACTGCCAAGGGGCTGGGGAGACACTCACTCCAGCGCTGGTCACTCAACATGCCCATGCGGGCTGGCTCACTCCCAGACTGGGGGCATTACTGCCAGGGCTGGGCTGGCACTCACTTGGCCCAGGGGCTGGGGCACTACACACTGGATTCAACTCGAGGAGCGGGCTGGGGGACACTCACTGGCCAGGCTGGCACTTACTCCAGATTTTTCACTGCCCCAGGGCTGGGGACCACTCACTGCCCAGAGCATGGGGAAAGCTCACCTTGGAGCAG
>NDFG01000029.1:2496160-2507364 GCA_002167245.1 Sporophila hypoxantha
CCATCTGGTCCCTTCATGCCTCAGTTTGCACTCTGGGGACTTCTAGTGCTGCTGAGGGCTGCAGGTCCCTGAGGGTCTCAGGGCACATGCTTCCACAAGGGCTTGGGAGAGCAGCACAGGCAGTGAGCTTGCACTGACACCAGATACACGATGGAAGGATTCTCTGAACAAAGCCAGATCCTTTCTTGCCCTCACAAAACGCAACTCGGGAATTTCTGCTTCTTTTCTGGGTGGCAAAACAAAACAGCAGAGTGCCAAGGCTGTTAGTTGGTGAGCTGTAGTGGAGAGTCAGTGAAGCTCAGAATGGTTTTTTTTGATTGTCATTTGAGTCACTTTGGGTGGGTTTTGCCAGCATTTATAGCAGTGCTTTTTCATCAAAACCTCAATCAGAGTTCAGAGTTTTCTACTGATTTTACTGGCCATGGGTGATTCTTTCTATCTTTGTGTTCAGTTTCCATTTCTTTAGTGCAAGAGGACTGTAAGTGTCTGAGGTCGGCCATGGGCTCCTCAGTGCCAACAAGCAGATGTTCTGGCTTGCCTGAGCCTCTCCGTGTGGGTTGTGCTCAGTCCATCTTGTGCAGCATTGCTGGAGGCCAGGGGATTGGGAGAGGTCCCTTCGTGGTGCAGGGTGTCCCTGCCCAGTCCCTGCCCAGGGTGGCTTGTTCCAGCTGGGAGCTGTGTCCCTTGTCCCCAGATGCCATTCATTTTGAGGGAGGGTCCTGGGAAGTCCCCAGGGTCCCCCCTAATCTGTGTGTTCCCTGGTAGCAGCAGGCAGAGAGAGTCCACACAGCTTCTGAGGGTTGCTGATTAGTGATGGTTTATTGGGTGTCCCACCCCCAGAGCAGCGTGGGTTTCTGAGGAGAAGAAGGTATTGGATTATTACCAATATAGCTGGACAGGATCGTACCTGAGCTTCTCTGGCCCTTGGTGCTGAACCAACGAGCAGGCACTTAGTGGTTGTTTCACCCACAGACACATTTGAGGCTGGTTGGCTGTGTGGTGTATTCACCCACAGGACAATTTTGGCTGCGCTGCGTGTGTGGTGTTTCACCCCAACAGACACTTTTTGTGGCTGGGTGTGTTTTGGTGTTTCCCCCCAGGACACTTTATGCTGCTGGGTTGTGTGTGTTTCACTCCAGGACACTTTTCTGTGGTGGTGGTGTTCACCCCACAGACACTCTTTTGGCTGGCTGGGTGTGTGGTGTTTCACCCCACAGACACTTTTGGGCTGGCTGGGTGTGTGGTGTTTCACCCCACAGACACTTTTGGCTGCTGGGGTGTTGTGGTGTTTCACCCCACAGACACTTTTGGCTGGCTGTGTTGGTGTTTCACCCACAGACACTTTTGGCTGGCGGGTGGTGATGAGCTCGGGACCATGGGGGACAACTTCCAGATTGCAGGAGCCTGCGTTGGCTTGCAGGTTGGTTTTCCCCCATAAAAAGGGGCGCGCCTCCAGCGTTTCCCTCTGGCAGAGAAGCTTTAAGGCGATGGTGAAGAAAGAGTCCGGATTCTGATGGTAGGGTTTGGATCCAGAGCTTATATTCTGGCCACAGCTCTGAATGCCAGCACTACATACAACAGAACTCCCTGAAGCCGTTGGTTGCCTGTTCTTTGAACCCGGGAGAGGGGCGGGGAAGGGAGGGAGCCACCAACAGGGCAGGAGGGGAGGACAAAGGGACAACAGACACCTGGATGGCCAATTTGCCACCCCAGGTGGGTAGAGGGCATCTATTGAATCAATCATCGCATTGCCTTCTTGATCTTCCAGGACTGACAGACGTGCTGAGAGGGTCAGGGAGGAAAGGAGAGAGTGGATTGTACAGCTGGACCGGGAATTATGGGGAGGGACCTTGAGTGTCTGGGGGAAACCCTGAAATCCAAACAAAAACAAGGGGATGTGGGAGGGAACGGAGGGAGAAGCCTAGGGGCAAAGGGACCAAGAGAACAAGGGCCGAGGAGAGAGGTCAAGAGAGCTTCTGGTCTCCCCCCCAGCTTAACAGGGGATTTCAAGCGTGGCACGGAATCAGCTCGGGCCAGTGGTGAACACGCATCCATGGTTACTGCAGGGGAGGGGTCACAGGCCTGGAATTGGGGGGGAAACGGCCGTTGACATTTTGGAGGGTGAGACAGCCATGATCTAATTTTAACTAAAATGTCAAAACACCACAAACCCCACGGGCTGTGTTGGTCCCTGTCCCAGAGAGCTGACAGGCCCGCCCGTGGAGGGTAAGTTTGTGTGCGTGCAAAACCGCTGACTCACTCTTATAGAGTATGCACTAAAGTCTCTACCGGTCGCTGATATCGTGACTCGAATTACGAGCATACAGTGTCATTAATGGAATATAACTCATGAGAGAGGAACAGAGCATTTCCGAGTGACAGAATTGTCGACTCCTCAACCGCCCGTTATCTATCTGTAGCGGTTATACTATGGTTACCCTTCTCTCCCAGCTCATATATCACATATTAAATGACAGGTGCAATTACTTTCTCACACATTTATGTATACCAAACTAGTGTCCCTGATGGTCTTAGACTTTGTGTATATTTGTGGCTCAGTAGATTAGACTCACTCATTTGTGAACCCGCCACTCTCCTGCATAAACCCTGCTCTATATCAACGAGTGAAATAGCGCATTAGACAAGCCTTCGCAAATAAACAAATTTGTAATATTTGTCACATCCTTTCCATGCACCCTATTGTTGCTGTCAGAACCATAATCTCATAATAATCTAACTAAGAGAAAATTTACTCATGTCAAAAATAGCTCTTTTATTTGAGGCCACTTGCGAAGAGCACCATCTTCCTTTAATTTCCAACATCTTATCGGTGTGAATCGCTATCACACATGAAGAATTTGCTCCATGTGAAAAAAGGAACAGAGAGAAGTGAGAAGGCAATTGACTCTTCAGTTTAGTGATAACGTTGCGAGTAGAAGCATAGCTCATGTGTTAACTCAAACTAGACATTAAGGTGGGTGCTCATATGGTGGGAGACCTCACCTCTTATATTAGCAGCTTGAGTAGACAAGTATATATCTACGCGTAAAAGCGATGATGCACTCTGGTGTATTTTGTGTGGGTTTATCTACAGACGACTCACTGAAACCGACAGGCTGAACTGCCCTCTTCTGGGCCAGTGCTTCGTTTAAATCATAAGAACAGGGCATATCCATGTGCGACCATCCGTAGTAAAAACAAGGCAAAACTTCTGTCCAAATTCCTTGTCACTCCATGTCTAAGATAAATTGACGCATGAGCCAGTCGGCCAAAAACAAGACTTAAAAATAAATATCAATAGGCTCGAGTCACACGCAGAATGCCCTAGCAGACTGACAAACAGTAATCTCTTGCGCCTTACTCTGTCCACGTATGTCCCTGAGCAAATGAACATCAAGGTCTCTTTCCTTTGTATACCTTCTCCATGTGAATCCTTCTAGGTTCATGTCTTGCATTGGAAAGCCCTGTGGCGTGAACTGAGCTTATCGAGTGAGACTTTCCATGTGCCCTTGTTCCCCTGTTAATGCCTTCTCTATTCCGTTGCCTCTTGTGCGTGCGCCATATCCTCTGCTCCCTGCTTGTTATGTTCTTATCAGTCTGATATTTTCCATTCCTTTGCCTTAAGTCATAGCGACTATTCCGTGCCAAGTTGACAGAAAGCCCAGGGCACGGCTAAGGATAATGATAGGAGAAAGTGTTTTCACCATTTCTCTGCCATCTGCTGATTCAGCAGGGGAGCGCTCAGATGTCAGAGCTGATTTGTATCTTCGTATGCTGCCTGGGGAAATACAGAGGTGCAGAAGCAGCAAA
Organism: Sporophila hypoxantha; assembly: GCA_002167245.1. Taxonomy (NCBI): domain Eukaryota; kingdom Metazoa; phylum Chordata; class Aves; order Passeriformes; family Thraupidae; genus Sporophila; species Sporophila hypoxantha. The sequence goes on from NDFG01000029.1 coordinate 2,499,971, forward strand.
GGTGTTTTCATAAAGGATTTTTTTTCAGAAGGTTTAAGACATTTGAGCTCAAGTGCTTTCATAGTTTGAATCTTAGTCATGACAGAAAGCCTGAACAGGAATTTTTTTCCTCTTAACAAGTGTTAAAAAGTTAAGATGGCTCATGTTTAGAAAGTGGAAGCTGAAGCAGGATAAAGCTTGTGTTGAATTTGACCCAGTAACAGCCACAAAAACCCGCATTTGCTGTTAAAAGCAGAGTTTGTGCGAGCTATTGGAATCCCTGTTAATGAAATGCAGCTGAAGGGGGTATTTTAGAGCTTGTTGGTGATGTTTGGGATCTGTTTCATTCCCAGCTTGAACATTCCTCTTTCGTTGCACTAATCCCTCCACACCGATTCACTGTGTAGCTCTCACTGAACCATGAGCTCTTTGAAGCTCTTTCCTAGGGGTAGAGAGGAGACATTTGCAGTGTGGGCTTTGCCTCTCCCTGAGTTTCCACCTGCTGCTCTTCACTGGGCACTGGGAGTGCCAGTTCCCCACAATATTCCCCCTGGCTGTGGGACTGACCCCGGGGCACTTCACTGGCTCTGGAGCTGCAGGAGGTGAAGGCTGGCACACCCCTGCTCTGAACACGTCCAGTAGATGAATGATTTTAGCTTACAGAGTCACAAAAACTGGCAATCCAAGGCAAAAAAAGACCCTTTCAAACAGTTCCCCTGCTTTCCAGACTGTACCTGTTGTGCCGCAGGGTTTTGGGATCTGGGAAAGTCATCTTGGACTAGTGTCAAGGCATGTTTGAACCAAGCACACCCTTCCTGGCCTTGCTTTACGAGAAGGAAGGTTTCCAGCCTGTGAGCAGATTTGTATCACACAAAGAGAACGTGGACATGGATGGGTCCAGAGGAGGAACACGAAGGGCTGGAGCCACTTGTGCGTGTGAGGATGTGAGGGGACAAGCTGAGAGAGTATGGAATTGTTCAGCTGAGAGAGAGGCTCTGAGTGGATTCCGAACCAAAGCGGGCTCCCAGAGAGCTGGAGAGGGACTCGGGACAAGTGGATGGAGGGACAGGACCCAGGAATGGCTCCACTGCTAAGGGCAGGGATAGATGGGATGCTGGGAGGAACTGAGTGGAGCTGCAGTGAGCTGAAGGCTCTGTCTGTTGCTGCCCCTTCCCCCAGGGCGGAGCCGGTGCTGTCCCGGATCCAGGAGAACAGGAAGGGGGTGATCCTGCCCTCCATTGACAACATCAAGAGGACAACTTCGAGGTGCAGCGCTACGAGAACTCAGCCCACGCTTCAGCTGGGAGCTGTGGTGCATGTACATCAGCCCCCCCCAAGGACTGGTGGACGGCGGGGACCCCTCCCTGCCATCAAGTACGGCTGGGCTGGGGACATTCGCACTGCCCAGGTGGCACTCACTGCCCAGGGGCTGGCACTCACTGCCCAGGGCTGGGACACTGAGCAGGGCTGGGGCATCACTGCCAGGGCTGGCACCAGCTGCCCAGGGCTGGCCACTCACTGCCCAGGGCTGGGCGACATTCACTGCCCAGGGCTGGCACTCACTGCCCAGGGCTGGGGAATTCACTGATGCAGGGCTGGGACATTCACTGCCAGGGCTGGGACACTCACTGCCCAGGGCTGGCACTCACTGCCCAGTGCTGGGCTGGCACTCACTGCCCAGGGCTGGGGGACATTTCACTGCCCAGGGCTGGGCTGGCACTCACTGCCCAGGGGCTGGGGGGCACTCACTGAGAGCACCTGGGACATTCACTGAGCAGCGGCTGGGGACAGTCACTGCCCAGGCTGTGGGCACCAGCGTGCAGGGCTGAGGGACGTTCACTGAGCAGCACCAGGGGACAAGGAGGCATCCAGCTGCTGATGGAGCCTGTGGGAGAGCTGGACAGGGACACACAGCACCCTGGAGTGGCAGTGGAAAGGGGAATGGCTTCAGACAGAYCAGGGGTAGGTGGGATACTGGAAGGAATTGTCCCCTGTGAGGGTGGGCAGGCCCTGGCACAGGGTGCCCAGAGCAGCTGGGGCTGCCCCTGGATCCCTGGCAGTGCCCAAGGCCAGGCTGGACAGGGCTGGGAGCAGCTTGGGACAGTGGGAGGTGTCCCTGTCATGGCAGGGGTGGCACTGGGTGGGCTCTGAGGTCCCTTCCCACCCAAACCATTCCATGGTTCTATGAAAATGCAGGAAGATGAAGTGAAGAAGCCCCCTGGAGAGGTAGGGACAATGTCATAACCCCCACCAGCTCTGTGACATGGGCCAGGGAGGGTCTGGAAGGGTGCAGGGATTTGGAAAAGGGTGTTGGTACCAAACCCACCATGGAGGTGCAGGAGCTGTGCASATCTGTCCAGGCTTGTGTGGAAGTGCAGGTGACAGAGTGGCTGTGCCTCAGTSCCAGTGCCCAGTTTGTGCAGACCAGGAGGAATGAGGAGATGGTTCCCATGTGATGGGCTGAGGTGGGTCCATGGAGCACAGCACTGTGTTTTCCTCAGTGCAGAGTCCTCTCCTCCCAGGGCAAGCTTTGGAAAAATGTGTCTCAGGCTGTTGTAACACGCCAGCTGAAGGGTTGGCAGCTCTGAAATGTGCTCCAGCCCTGCCAGGCTTCAGGGGTGGGATGAGCCCAAAGCAAGAGCAGGAGGGGAGGCTGTGGGTGGCAGCTGGGGCTGCTCTGTGTGCACAGCTCRGAGGTTTTCCCTTCACAGCCCCCAYATGTGACAGTGATGCTCTGATCAGGAGTGGTGTCTGGCCAGGTGGGTGGGATCCACCTGGATCCTGGCATGGTTTGTCTGGAGAAGCCTTGTCCCCAGGCACAGAGCAGCTGCAGGAGTGCAGATCCCTGCCTGGTGGGAATCCTGAACCCAAACAATTCTGTTTTGGTCACTGACATAATCCCTGGAAGCTGAAATTAGGTCTGTTCCCATTCACACAGASACTTCTTGTTACTCCTTTGGCTCCCTTGTCCCAGACAGCACATTCAGCCCTCAGTGGAGGAATTAGTTTAGTTTGGAGTCAGTTTATTCTGGACAGGACTCAGGGCTTTGACAAATAAACAGTTATTTTAACCAAATTCAGGCTGCTGGACTTGTTAAAGGAGGGCTGGGCCATGCAGAAGGCAAAGCTGAGGAACCCAAGAGCCTTTGCAGGTGAGGTGTGAGCAGAGTGGTGCTGGCAGCTCCTGCTGGAGCCTCTGGAGGGTGATAAAAGTGGATCAACACTGCTGGGATAAACCTTCCTCAGCCAGTAAATATAAAAGGGCACCAAGAACAAACTCTTTATTAAACTCAAGTGGTACACTTGGGAGATACGGGAAAGCTTTGGCACAGGGAGTGTCCCCTGTGATTGTGACACCACCCTGGGAGCTGGCTGGGCTTCAGCACCTCTCACTGGAGGTGATTGAGGAAACTGGACRCCCAATATGACATTTAAAGGTCTGGTAACACCTTCTGCTCTGTTCTGCTCACAYAATGGGGTCTGAGTCTGTGTCATGCACTTAGGGGGTGGTCAGGGACAAGTGGGGCAGAGCACCGTCGGGGAGGGGACAGCCTTGGTTTGGGGAAGGGGTGTGATGGCAGGGAGTGGGGTGTGGTTGGGTTTTGGAAAGTGTTTTGGTGGCAGGGGAGGTGAGTTTGGTTGTTTTTGGAAGGTTGTTTTTTATGGCAGGGGAGATGAGGTTTTGGTTGGTTTTTGGAAGGTGTTTTATGGCAGGGAAGTGGGTTTGGTTGGTTGGTTTTTGGAAGGTGTTTGGTGGCAGGGGAGGTGAGGTTTGGTTGGTTTTTGGAAGGTGTTTGATTTGGTTTTTGGAAGGTGTTTGGTGGCAGGGGAGGTGAGGTTTGGTTGGTTTTTGGAGGTGTTTGATGTTGGTTTTTGGAAGGTGTTTGATGGCAGGGGAGAGTAGGTTTGGTTGGTTGGTTTTTGGAGGTGTTGATGTTGGTTTTTGGAAGGTTGTTTGTGCAAGGGAGGTGAGGTTTGGTTGTTTTTGGAAGTGTTGATTTGTTTTTTGAGGTGTTTGGCAAGGGGAGGGGGTTTGGTTGGTTTTTGGAAGGTGTTGATTTGAGTGCAGCTTGAGAAGCAGAGGGTGGTGAGCTGGAGAGTTGCTGAGGCTGAGGAAACTCCTGTGAGGAGCTGGAGGGTTGGGTGCTCATGAAAAGATGGAGTGGGGAGGTCAGGACCTACKCCAGGAGGATTTTGGTTCTTTAGGATGTGTCTCCCCAGGCTCCCCAGTATGAARCAGTTCAGGGGTTACCAATGAGCCAGGAGTCAGTGGGGTCTCAGGGATGTTGGACACTTCTCCCAGCTCCACATCTCASAGCACATTGCTTCTCTTGCTTTGGTGCTGAGAGCCAGAGGTGCTGCCTGGGCTGGATCTGCTGCTGCAGAAGGGAAGGGTTTGCTCTGGGAGTTGGCTCCTGCTGACCAGCAGGTCCTGTTAGGTTGTTCTGATGCTTGCTTTATCTTAAAATAATGTAGGGATGGTGCTAAAGTCTGGGCAGGGCATTGAGCATCACATCTSTGCATTTCAGCTGATGGCAAACACTGGCAGGAGGAGCTGGGAGAGGATTTTATCTGAGGTTCCCACAATCTTTTAGAGATGCCCTGGAACAGGGGATGCCCCATTATCCCCAGCCAGGCAATCCCAGGGATCTGCCCCTCAGCTCTGGGCACTGCTGAGTGGAAGGAACAGGAAAAAAAGAGATCAGAGCAGGTTCTGGAGACACCTTTGCTAAAGGCATCTGAAATGTGGATTCTGTGCTGAGGCCCCAGGGCTTGAGAGAGCCACACAGCCCTGAGACACCCAGGAACCTGCCAGCCATGTTAAATAAAAACATGCAAAACCACTGAAATAACATTTTCATGTTAAACCACTGAYATAACATTGCCAGCAGGCACTGGGGGAGGATCAGGAGGAAGATAAATGGYCAGTGTCCCCAACAGGAAGCTGATGACACGTGCTGTCCTGTTGTGTACCCACACACAGAGCAGGAATAATGACTGCAGTTATTTCTTTGTCACATCATGCTCTGAAATCCTGCACTTGGTAGCAATGTTTGCATGGAAGGGATGCAGTGCAGTGCTCCATGTAATTATGCATGGATTAGAGGAAATTTGGAAATTATAGCATACAGAGGTACATTGGTTTTCAAGAGATAATTTAGGATAAAAGGGTGGGAGTGAAGTAAAGCAGTTTATTCCCCATTTTGGGGTTTACTCGTGGTGCATGGGGACTGTGGCAGCCCCAGGAGGAATTCCCTGCCCACCAGAGCTGCTCCAGCCCTGTGAGCCCAGYGGTGACCAAATACAGTCAGTGGGACTGGAGACAGACTGTGGGAATGTTTTGGGGCAGATTTCTCTCCTGGCTAACCCCAGATATGATTATCCAGGCAGAGAGCTGATGGCCTCTTTGAAATGAAATTTGTCTAAAATATGGCCCAGCCTCAAACTGGCTCCAGGCTCCTGCTTTATCCAGTAATATCCTGCAAGAAATAGCCTCCCTTAATCCCTGGGGGAAATGCTGCTGTAATKCCTGGGGTCTGCAATACATCAGCTGTTGTATTTTTGTCACCTTAACATTTAAAATGCTGAAACACCAAAGATCCCCCCAMTCTCAGCACTAGCTGGGCCTGGTTTCACAGCCAGGCTTTCCTTGCCAGGCCCTGCCTGCCTCTGTGCAGGAGATGAAATTGTGATTGCAGGGTAATGGATCATGTCTGAATTAGCTCTGCCAGAAGAGGCAGACAGAAAATGAGATTTAGAATGGTCATCACAGAGATCCTGKTGTCCAGCAGAGTGAGCTCCTGCAGAGCTGGTGGCATTTCCTGGTGCTGAGCTGTGTCAGGAGGGGATCTGTGCCTGCATTCCACGCCTGGATGGGCTTTGCTGTGGAGATGCAGCCAGGATTTATCCAGTATTAATGATGGGCATTGGTCAGAGTTTGCTGAGGGTCCAGAAAAACTTTGAGYCTACAAAAAAATGGAAGAAAGCTGATGCTTTCAGAGTCCTGTGGGAAATCTAAGTGAGATCTCTGCAGATGCTGTGAAACAGCAGATTGATGACCTGGTCCTGGGGTATCCCACAGTGGGATCCAGCTTTTTAGCATCTTCAGCAATGATTTATTTCCCACTGACAGAACATGAGCTTCTTTGAGGTTCATTGAGGTCTGGAGCCTGTTGTTTCACTGGTGTGAGCCCCAGAGCCAGCAGCTGCTCCTGCCTGCCCTGGTTTGGTTGTGTCACACCAGCTTTGGTCAAAAAGCTGCTGAAATCTGGAGATCTATGGCTCCTTGTGCTGATGGTGCTTCAGGGGCAGCCCCAGGATTTGTAATTACAGCTGTGAGGTATTGATGGCTCCAGAAAAACAGTGAATTCTCCTACCCTGGGTCTCATCCAGGAGCCCCAGAATCACAGAATTCCCAGAATCACTGGGTTGGAGGAGACCTTCAAGARCACAGAGTCCAACCCAGCCCCAACACCTCAYCTAAACCCAGAGCRACATCCAGGCTTTGTTCAACACACCCAGGGAGTGAGCAGCCCTGGGCTGAGGGACACCCAGCTGAGCAGGGAAAGGGGCTGGACACGTTCTGCTGGCAGGAATTGTCACACCTGAGCCCTGCTGCCTGCTCCTGCTGTCCCTGCAGTCACAGAGCCCTGCAAAAGCTCTCCCAGAGCCTCAGGTCCAGCCCTGAGCAGGTGCCCCACACTGAGATGTAAGAGCGGAAATGAAGGATGCGGGACTCCAGGCAGCTCTTCAAAATGCAGTTTATTGCATACAAAATGCAGTTTATTCCATCCAAGGTGTTACAGCAGTCCAGGGTCCTGGGTGACAGAGCTGTGCCCACAGCTGTCAGCTCCAGCTGCAGGCCTGGACACCCTTTGGTTTTGGTTACATTGCATTATATACTTTTCTTTTGGTTACAATGCATTATATACTTTTCTTTGGTTACAATGCATTATAGACTTTTCTTTGCTGAGCATCTTCATACAGTAGAACCAATCTATACCTTAACTTTTACCTACAGCCCATCATAACTACTATAATTACCATATTCATGTTACTGTTCTCCAATCACTAAAAGTTAGTACATTACAGTTTAAGCTAGAAGTTGTTTCTCAGTTTTCCTGCAGTGGAAAATTCTGAGACCTTTTTTCTACTTGCCACATTGGCTGCCTTGTTTGCCTGTGCTATCTTTCTGCTTGGTAAAAACATCTTGTTTGGGGTGGGTTTATCCTTTGCTCTAAGCCATAAAACCCCTGCTAACTAACACACCCTTTGCCTCCTTGGTTATCCAGTGAGACTGGCTCAGCAATTCTTTTCTTCTATATCAAAACTTGCTTCCATCTCTATTCCTTCATCAGACTCTACATTGAAAAATCTTTCTGCCAAGCACCCATATCTGTGAGACTTTCTTGTCA
>NDFG01000029.1:2507374-2529991 GCA_002167245.1 Sporophila hypoxantha
AAAATGCAGTTTATTGTATCCAAAATGCAGTTTATTGTATCCAAAATGCAGTTTATTCCATCCAAGGTGTTACAGCAGTCCAGGGTGGTGGGTGACAGAGCTGTGCCCACAGCTGTCAGCTCCAGCTGCAGGCCTGGAGACCCTTAGTTTTGGTTACATTGCATTATATACTTTTCTTTGGTTACAATGCATTATAGACTTTTCTTTGCTGAGCATCTTAATACATAAGAACCAATCTATACCTTAACTTTTATCTATAGCCTGTCATAACTACTGTAATTACCATATTCATGTCACTGTTCTCCAATCACTAAAAGTCAGTACATTACAGTTTAAGCTGGAAGTTGTTTCTCAGTTTTCCTGCAGTGGAAAATTCTGAGACCTTTTTTCTACTTGCCACATTTGCTGCCTTGTTTGCCTGTGCTATCTTTCTGCTTGGTAAAAACATCTTCTTGTTTGGGGTGGGTTTATCTTTGCTCTAAGCCATAAAAACCCCTTCTAACTCACACACCCTTTGCCTCCTTGGTTATCCAGTGAGACTGGCTCAGCAATTCTTTTCTTCTGTATCAAAACTTGCTTCCATCTCTATTCCTTCATCAGACTCTACATTTAAAAATCTTTCTGCCAAGCACCCATATCTGTGAGACTTTCTTGTCAAACTTTCATCCTTCCCAACGCTGGGAGATGCCCCATCCACTCCTTTCCTGAGCACCTCAGGGGTGCTGACTCCACCACCACCCTGGATAGATTGAATTATTTACAATATATTGAATTTCCTGACTTTCTTTTTGCATTTTCCACGTGTAGCTGTGCAGAGCAGTGGGGCAGAGGCTGCAAGGCTCCCTCAGTGAGCAACCCCCAGAAGGTGCTGGGGCTGGAGGAGCCTCAGGTGGCTCCAGAGATGACAGGAAGCCTCTTCCCAATAATACTACTACTAATAATACTAAAAGTATTAAACTTTCTTTACTAACAAGTTCTAATCCCAAAAAACCCACTACATTTAACCTAAAAACCATTAAAAACCCTTCTAAAATTAAATAATAAAACTGAAATTATAAGTATATAATTTAATTTAAAAGATACAACATCATATAATAAAAAGCTTAAAATTTAAAATTTTWAAATATAAATATGTATATTTAAAACAAAAAATTTAAAACAAAACCTCCTCAGTGAGCAYCCCCCAGAAGGTGCTGGGGCTGGAGGAGCCTCAGGTGGCTCCAGAGGTGACAGGAASCTCTTCCCAAGCCTGCCAGGCATGGATGCCACTGGCAGCCAGTCTGAATACTAAAAAATTTTAAACTTTCTGKACTAACAAATTCTAACCCCCAAAAKCCCACTACATTTAACCTAAAACCATTAAAAAAACCTTCTAAAATTAAATAATAAAATTAAAATTATAAGTATCTAATTTCAGTAAAAATATGTATCACATAATAAAAACCTTAAAATTTAAAGTTTTACAAGATAATAATATATAAAAATATATATGTAAAACAAAATTAAAACAAAAACGGAATCCTTCTTCTTCACCTTCCTCTTCACCTTTTTCATAAATAATACTATGTAATCCACAAAATTTACATTACAAAACATAAATAATTAATTACTACGTAAAAATAAATAATTATATATTTAATTAATTATAATTAACTATATGTATTTAATTTAATAAATATTAAATATAATTATATATTCTTAATTAAATTGTTTTTCCTTGAAAACTTATAAAAATAAGTTTACAAAACTATTTCATACAGTTTTATACAAAATACAAAGCTATTTTATAACTTACTAATAAAATACTATAAAACTCACAACTTCTAAAACTATAAACAAAAAATTAAAAGCATCTAAATCTAGACACAAAATYCCATCTCAAACACCTTCAATCCCAACCCTAAGAAAAACAAAAATAAATTTAAAAACCAACACCAGCTTTTAGGTAAAAGTGGATTTTGGACAGGGTTACACTGCAGATGTTTTATGTGGCACTTCATCTTTACTGCTGCTGGAAGACAAAAGCTCATTTAATTAGAATTAAGATCATTGTGAGGAGGAAATGGGGTTTGAGAGTTATGGATTGTGAAAGAATGAAAAGGCTGATAGGTTTGAGGGTTTTTATAAAGATGAAAATAATGTTAATTAACCCAGCCAATTACCTGCTGCCTCAACCTCACAAATGTGAATTTGTGAGCCTCACACATGGGAATTTGCTCTTGAAGTGTTCTTAGGAAAGAGCAAACTTCATCCCAGGTGTGGGAATGATGCAGYGGTGGGCATGGGACAAACAGAGGGGCTCAGGTTGCTGAATGTGGCCCAGGAGTGAAGGTTCTGCTGCTCACAAGGCATTTGTGTTTCATTAAAGTGTTCCTCAGTCCCAGAGCTCAGGTGAGCTGAGCTGCCCCTCTCTGGGGCTGGGCTTTCATTTGGGGTGGAATCATTATTATATTTATTATTCATTCCAGAAACCACGAGCTGTTGATGTTTCCATGGGGTTTCCTGCAGCCCTCATCCCKTGATGGTGTTCAAAAGCCCAAAGACTCAGTGCTTTTTTAATTTTAATTAAATAAATGCTGTTTCTTTCCTCTTTTAGTCCAACCTCTGAGACTTCCTTCAGGCCACTGTWACAGCCTGAAACTTCTGTGCACACAGGATTTGCACAGACTGGAATAGCCAGAGGAGCAGAGCTTTGGGAATAACCTCTGCTGCCATAAAATTATGGAGGAGGATCTCCATGGCTGGGACAAGACGTTCCTGTAGCACATCCCCACCCTGGCAGGGCTAGCAAGGTGCACATCAGACCCTCAGTAACAGATTTACCCAGGTCTGCTCAAACTCTTATCAATAATTTCACCACCACAGGAGTGCTCTAGGTGGCAGGAGGCYCCTCAGGGATGGTGCAAACTGTTGGACACAGGTGTGAGGAAAAGGCAGAATTTTAAGGATATTTCCTGGTTTTCTGTGGGTTTGTTTTGAAAAAAGCCTTGTGGCATTGGTACAAAATAATGAATATTTTTTAAATTGMTTTTTTCTGGCTTTAACATCTCCAAACTGCAGGAAGATTCCTGTTTCTGTGTGAAGATGGTTTAAAATGTTCTCACTCTTGTGGCATTTGGAAGTGGAGGGGAAAATTTCCATAGGAGCCAAATGTGGGGTGGTGAAATGGGAATTTGTTTTTGGAAACCTCACCTGCAATGTGTGAGAAGATGCTGGTGTCAGGTGTAGGATGGGATGGGAAGGGATGGGATGGGATGGGATGGGGTGGGATGGGATGGGGTGGGATGGGATCAGTGGAAATGTCCCAACAGCTGCAGGAGGCTCATGGAGCTCTTCAATGGCTGCATATAAAACTTAAACAGATAAAATTTAAATCAAAGAGCAAGATAAATTGTTGGCAGTGGTGATCAGGCTCTGAAGCTGCTGTCCTTGAGCAGGCCAAGGAGACCAAAGCTCTGTGTTGGCCACCCAAATGCTTCGTCTCCCTTGAGGTCAGGTTCTCCTCCATCCCTGCACTGGCTGCAGTTCCATGTCAGGGCTCAGCATCATTTCCACCAAAATCCATGGAGCCCCAAAGGGCTTTGGGCCAGACCRTGGTCCAGCATGGGAACAGCATGGATTTGTCCCAGGCCAGGCTGGACAGGGCCTGGAGCAGCCTGGGACAGTGGAAGGTGTRCCTGCCCATGGCAGGGGTGGCACTGGARYGATTTTAAGTCCCTTCCAACCCAAACCCTCCTGGGATTCTGGGGCTCTTCCCCAGGTAAGGTTTGGTTGGTGCTTCTGAAAGAGCTGCTGCAAACATCTTGTTATGCAAACACCTCAAGAAATCAGCCCCATCCATCCCTAGCTCCTGGAGACCTGTGCCTCCAGGGACCTGAAGCTGAAAGCTAAGCTTTGATCACTCCTGGCTGGCACTCCTGGATAATGAACAGTTCTGAAAACCTGAAAACAAGTAACAGAAGYATCACAGAATCACAGAATAATTGGGGTWGGAAYGGACCTTAAAGCTCATCTCATTCCAGRCCCTGCCARGGGCAAGGACACCTTCCACTATCCCAGGGTGCTCCCAYCCCTGTTCAACCTGGCCTTGTAGAGAAGAAATTGAGGGATTTTTTTTTTTWWATTTAATTAGTGTCAGTCTTGTTTGGGCTCAGAATGTAGGAGAGGGAAGATTTAGGTCAGAATCATGACCTCAATAACTTTGTCATCCAGCTCCAGATTAAATTAAAACCATCAAGTGCTTTATCAGCTTCTAAAGTACTCCAGCAAGAACCTCTTCAGTGTTCTCAGTTTGGGTTTTCCTTTTAGTGCTGAGGGTTTTTTGGGGATGATTTGAGGCACCATAATAAAAATTTTAATTGACTTTCTCGATTTTTATTTTAACGGTACTGGGAGGAGTGATCCTCAACTGGCTGCACAAAGTGACTTTCACTCCCTGGTGTGCTAATTTGAAGCTCTTAAACTTCCCAGAGATTCCCTGRGGTGTGTGAAAGCTGCCATGGACATGTTGGAGCTCAGGTTGCTGCTGTTGGGCCTCTTTATGAGGAATCCTTCATCTGCTGGTTTTTAATGTCACCTGATTAGTGCCAAGTGTAAAAGAAGGCTCTGTAACACTTTGTGATGGTGTCAGGTTTTACAGGATGGCAGATTGGTGTCCCTGCCTGGGGAGCCTGTGCTGAGGGTGGAGCTGGCTGGCAGCAGCCCAGGGATGYGGAAGCTCCCCGTGGATGTCAGTGCTGGATCTCATTTCAGGTCTCTGTTCTTGGAGGGTTCCCTRGGGATTGGCCACATCCAGAGCAGGAGATCCAAAGCTTGCTGAAACCTGGCAAGGTCCCCACCCAGCCCCAGGGTTTGGGAGAGGGCCCAYAGCTGGGTGATTGATTCTCTGTGGATTAGGGAAGAGCTTTTGGAYGGGAGGATCTGTGTTTGTGCAGCTCCTCGGGGCCATGGGCAGAGCTGCCATCAGAGCCACCACAGAGCTGCCACAGGGACAGRAGAGGGGCCTGGATGGGCTCGTGCCTGGCTGCTTTGGAAAAGCAGAGTTTGAGCCTCTTTGTGTGGGACATTTGGGGCTTGGAGTGGGATTTGGGTTCAGTATTAAATACCTGCCCCAGAGCAGGCTGTGCCTTTCCTGGGACYGGGGAGATCCATCCTGGGGTGCTGAGCCTTCAGCTTAGTGCAGATGGAACCCCCTGGAGCCCTGCCCAGCCCTGGGTGGGACTTCTTGTCACCAAAACATTTCCCTGCTTTGCCTGAGAYGGGGCTGTCTGGGGTCAGGAAAGTCATCTGGGGGTTCCTTGGCTGTTCCAGTGATTCCTGGATGAAAATGAATGCAGGCAGTCTTCCTTTGCTCTTTGATGATGGTGCAAATGCCATCATCGTTCTGGGAATCAGGGGACACTTTTTAAAGGTTTTTGTGGGTGTGATTATCCTGCTCTGCTCTGGGGGCAGTTTGGGGCAGTGGAAGACAGATCCAGAGTCACTGGAGACCATCCAAAGGAGGGACAGGGGAATGGGGAAAGGCCTGGAGATTGTTGGGGTGTCTGTGCAGGGCCAGGAGTTGGATCCTTGATTTTATATATTTATATTTTTATATATATTTATATATATATATATAAAAATATTATTATTTATTTCTATATATTTATTTCTATATTTAGGTGGGTCCCTTCCAGCCCAGCATATCCTGTGATCCTACAAAACCATTTTTCTTGGCCAAATCAAGTGATATTGCTTTAAGTTAAGCTTTAAAGTCCTCCTTCAAGCACCAATCAAGCCCAGCTTGTCCCTGAAGGGCTTTGAAAACTGMGCAGGGATATTGAGCCTCTGGCTTGTCCCTTCAGGAGAACAGAYTTACAGGCAAGGGAGCAAATTCTCCTTCCTGAAAGGAGTTCATTGGTAGAAAATGTTAATGTAATCCATTTTTATGAAGAAAACCACYTTGTCCATACTGGAAGAGTTTGCTTTTGTATTTTTAGAGCTTTGCATAAGAGAATTATTTTGATTAAAAAAGAAAAAAAAAATTGCTCCTTGCTTGAAAAAAATAAAAAAATACTTACCACTGACAGAACTTTAAATCTGAGCCCAAGTCACAAAAAACAGCCTTTATTGATGTTCAAGAGTTGCTTTTAGAATGGAAAGAGTAAACAGATTTGGCCTTTAATTCGTGAAGGGTTTTGATTTTTCAGAGGCATTAAAGAGACAGAAAAGATGGGTATTGAATTATTAACAATTGCTAGGAAAATTAAGCTTCAGAGAGGCCTGTTTTCACTGCAATAATCTTATTAATGAAAAACAAAACAATCTGGGGCAGCACCAATATTCGGAGCTCATACCCTGCTGCTGAATTGTTTCCGAGTGGTCCATGAAGTGATTTTGGAAGTCAAAGCCAAGCTGAGCTTTTCTGTGATCTGTCTCACTTCCCAGGAGCAAGCTGCCATTGATGGATTATCCAAATATATTTCCCTCTAAATCCAAAGCAGAGGTGGAAAAATACTCGAGGAGAAGTTGGGGAATTTGGCTCTTTGAATTTTTTTTTTCATTGGCAGATGCTTTTAAGTGATTTATTGGCCAAAACCAATCAATTTTTTCATTAAAAGCAAGTATTTAAGGACTTTGGGGGGTGGGGACTGCAAACAAAGGAGTGATAATGGAGCTGGGTGACACAGCAGAGCAGCCTTCATCAAACAGACTTTAAGAGTGTTTGAGAGCCAGAGCTGAGGGCGATGATTTCCCTTTCATGTGAGCATTTCATTCACTGTCCTTTGCAGCAGTGGTGCATAAATGGGCCTGGATTGAATTAAAGGAAAATGGATCCCTGCTCTCATCCTCAGCTGGCTCTGCCTGCAGGTTTTATAACTCCCTGAGCCAGACCTGCTGCTTTTCTCCTGGAGAGTCTGAACTAAACCCTGCTGGGGCTCTACCGGGATGCTCTCCTGGTGCTCTTGGAGTGTCGCCCAGGTGTGTGACCAAAACCCAGGCCAGCCACAGCCACCTCCCTCCATCAGAACAGTTTGGAAATGTGGGAAGAGCAGCTGGGCAAGGTTCCTGATGGTCCCTGAGGCCCTTCCTGCCCTGAGACCCAGCTGCAGAGGCTGCCCCAGCCCTGGCCAGCACAGGCAGGAGCTGGAGCTGCTGGAGGAGCCAGGGGAGGCCTCCAGGATGAGCAGAGGGATGGAGCAGCTCTGCTGGGAGAAAGGCTGGCACAGCTGGAATGCTCATCCTGGACAGAGAAGCTTTGGGGTGACTGAATTGTGGCTTCCAGGACCAAAAGAGCTCCAGGCGAGCGGAGAGGGACTTTGGGACAAAGGACATGGAGTGACAGGACAAAGGCAGCGTGGCATAAACTGGATGTGGCTTTAGCGGGGGCAGGGTGAGGGGGGGCGGAGGGCGGGCGAGGGGTGGGGGGGGGCGGGGTGGGGTGGGGGAGGACGGGGGGGGGCGGGGGGGAGGGAGGGGCGGCGGGATGGGATATTGGGATGGCATTCCTGGGTGTGAGGTGGGCATGCCCTGGGCACAAGGGTTGGCCAGAGCAGCTGTGGCTTGCCCTGGATCCCTGGCCAGCGCTGGACAAGGGCTTGGGAACCACCAGGGGACAGTGGAAGGAGGTGGAACAAGATGATCTTTCAGGTTCCTCCCAACCCAACCCATCCCTGACACCTGTGGGGGCACTCACCCTTTCCCCTCCTCACCTCTGGGGATGAACAACTCCAAAGCTGGGATTTGCTGCTGTCTGCAGCCAGACTGGCCCTTGGGGCAGTTACTGCTGGGCTCCTGCCAAGCACAGCCTGGGCACTGCTGCCAGGGAAGGTTTGCTGTTCCCATGGCAGTGAGCTCACCCAGGAACACGTTTTAGTTGCTGGTTTTAGAGGCTCCAGATCCTGTCAGTGCCTGGAAATGATGTACCTGGGGCTGGCCACAGAGTCCCACTTGTAGGAGCTCTACAGGTGAGCATCACCCTGCTCATCCTGGAGGGTTGGTGAGGTGCTGCTCATCCCTGCTCCCACCTTCCCCACCATGAACCCCTCAGCTCTGCCTGGGGCTGTGAACCCACCTGGAGAGGTGTGGGGGGAGTCCTCACAGCTCCTGAGGGTTCCTGGGCTCTCCAAACAGACCCCCCCTGTGCCTGCAGGGTGGGAGGGCCTGGCACAGGCAGTGTCTGTCCAGGGCAGCAGCTGGCAGCAGCCCTGGCCGAGGCTGTGCTGTGACAGCTGAGGCAGCTCCCGACCCTGTGTGAGTCCTGTGGTGTTTAATGAACACCATGCTCACGTCCCTGGTGCCTTGTAGCTGCTGTGCTGCTCAGAAAATGAGCAGGTCCTTGCTAATGAGCACTCAGACTGGGGCTGTTCTGAGCTGGGTCTGACTCCTGCTGCATTTGCTGTGATTATTCCTGGGCACACTCAGCTCTGTGAGCCTGGCACAGGGAGCACAGAAACTGGGGGTGTGTGAGGGGGCTGGGTCTGCTCTGGGCTCATCTGCCRCGGGGAGAGCAGCCCTGCAGCCCARCCCCTCCCTTCTTTAGGCCTGGTTTAAATTTGCAGCTCTTGGGGCATTAGTCCTGCTCTGGTGTGGTGTTAGCACAGCCCACAGCTCTGGCTGGCAGGGTGGCATCCCTCTGGACACCAGCCTGCTGTGTCCCTCCTTTCTGTGCTTTCCCTTCAGGAAAGAGTACTTTGGGAGGGGGAAAGAAAAAGACATGAAATATTTAGGTGAACATCTGTCAGTGGTTTTGTGTGCTGCCATGAGACCTCAGAGCTGCAGCAAGCTGGTGTGAATGGGAGAGCTGGGCTTAGGAGGAGTGTTTGGTGCTGGGAGGAGGGGGCACCACATCCAGAGCAGCCCCCACAGAGGGTCCTCACTGCCTGCAGAGAGGCAGGTTTGCTCTGTCAGTCCTTCCCAAAGTCACTGCTGGGACTGAATGGAACGAGCTTTAACTTGTGCTGAGCAGGGATTGATGCCTGCAGGGGCTCTGGGCAGGGCACAGGGCAGGGCACAGCTCCACTGATGCCTGAAGGGGCACAGGGCAGGGCACAGGGCAGGGCACTGAGCAGGGCACAGCTCCATTGGTGCCTGCAGGGGCACTGGGCAGGGCACAGGACAGGGCAGAGGGCATTGATGCCTGCAGGGGCTCTGGGCAGGGCATAGGGCAGGGCACAGGGCAGGGCATAGCTCCATGGATGCCTGCAGGGGCACAGGACTGGGCACAGGGCATTGATGCCTGCAGGGGCACTGGGCAGGGCACAGGACAGGGCAGAGGGCATTGATGCCTGCAGGGGCTCTGGGCAGGGCACAGGGCAGGGCACAGGGCAGGGCACAGCTCCATGGATGCCTGCAGGGGCAGAGGGCAGGGCACAGCTCCACTGGTGCCTGCAGGGGCTCTGGGCATGGCACAGGTCCCTGCTGTGCCCAGCCCTGCCAGCTCCAGCACAGCTTTGCTCTCCTGGCATTAGAGAAGCCCTCAGTCACAGCCAGGTGTGCCCCCCACTTGCCTCCCTGGTCACCACTGCTGCTCCTGCCAGGCCCRGGGAGGAATGAGCAGCTCCCAGGTGTCCCAGATTCTCCACAAATGGGGGTTAATGGCCACGTGACCCCATGGTTCTGGCTTCTTTTTTAGGGGAAAGTTCTGGTTTTTTCCTATTGCAATGACAGAACTTTRTCTTGAGGTGTGGGAAGTCAGCTAAGGCAGGGTGCCAAGGAATTGTGAATTCCTCATGGTACAAACTCCATGCAGGCAGAACTAAAAACTTGGAGAGCTGCAGGCTCCAGGGAAGGTGCCACATCAGATTTTGWAGCTGTGGCAGTCCTGAGTGGGACTGCAGTTGAACCATGAAATGTGTCAAGAACATTTGCTGCCAAAACAGAGGCAGAAGCAAAGGCTGGCACTGAGGAGGGGTTTGGGATGCAGTTTGATGCCTTTTGCTCTAAGTTTGGAGGAATTGGGGAGCTCCTGTTGGGCTGTGTGCATGGAAGGGACAGTGAGGCAGATTGGGATGGAGCACTTCATGCAGGAYAATGATGCTAAAAACTGATCTTCCCTGCTTGTGTTGGCATTTCCAAGATCAAATTGTTGGTTCTTCCACTGTCCCAGGCTGATCCAAGCCCCATCCAYCCTGGCCTTGGACATGTCCAGGGATCCAGGGGCAGCCCCAGCTGCTCTGGGCACCCTGTGCCAGGGCCTCACAGGAAGGATTTATTCCCTATCTTTAACCTAAATTTCTCCTCTGCAGTTTGTACCCATTCCCCTTGTCCTGTCCCCCCAGTTCCTGGTGCAGGGTCCCTCTCTGCCTTCCCTGGGTCCCCTCCAGACCCTGGCAGCTGCTGGGAGCTCTCCATCACCCTCCTGTTCCCCAGGTGAACAATCCCAGCTTTCCCAGCCTGTGTCCATGGGGAGGAGCTCCAGTCCCCCCATTAACCTCATCCAGCCCCTCCCCTGAGGCTCCCTGTCCTTCCCAGGGAGCTGGGATGTCTCAGGGCATTTCCTGCTCCTTCTTGGGAAAGGAAAGGGATGGGAACACTTCCTGGAGCTGGATCAGCCCCGTGTTCAGGCTTATCTCTCTGCTTCAGTTGACAGCTGGGTGGGTATCATCTCCAAAGCAGAAAATAAACAACTCCAGGAGCTCTGAGTTCTGTATTTTCTCTCTGTCTGTAGGCAGCTGCTCTTGTATGTGGGCAGTCATGGCTTTGTCACTTTTTTGAGAGGGAACGAAATGAAAAATCTGGTGGTTTTTTTTTTCCAAGATGGCAAAGTCTGCTGAAGCTCTTTCCCCTTCCTCAGAGTGAATTTCAGGATCTAAGTCTGTCTAATCCACAAGATATTTTGTCTTCTTTATGTTGCAAAGCTCTCTGTCCACTGGCCAACAAATGTCTGGTGTCCTCTAGAATATTTCTGCAGGAAAATATTTCTTCTGGAAGGAGAGAGAAGCACACAAGGTGCTGGGTTAAGGATGAAATACCCTTCTGGGATTTTGAGTTTCATTCCCAGCCTGAGAGCCCTGAGCTGGTGTGTGGAGCAGCTTTAAAGAGCTCTGGCTGAAGATGCTCTAAAAATATAGTGGGAAGGAAGGAGAGGAGAGATTCCAGTTCCTTTTGGAACAGGAATGAGGAGATGGGGGAAGCAGATGGCTGCTTTGCTGGATTGTTCCATCTCATTTGGGGTGGGGACTTGCAGCTATTTCCAGGAAAAATCATTTGGGAATCCATGGGAACAGGGATGCTGCAGGATTAGCCGATTCTGTGGGCTCTGGTGTCCCTCACACCTTCCATCCAAAGGGCTCTCAGTGCTGTCCAGGATTTCCAGGGAGGCCTTGACACAAACCCGAGGGGCTGTGCAGCCCCACAGTGCTCAGGGCTCCRAGCAGAGCCCCATTTTCCATTTCAGCAGGGAAGACAGTGTGGTTTGAGTGCTTTTTCCAGGGAGCAGTGCTTCCCTTGGCCAAGCTGGCTCCAATTCCCTGTGTGCCTGCAGAAGTGGCTTCGTTTCAGTTGGGAGGGAGAATTTGCTTTTCCTGCAGTCGTTTCTTTTTCAGCTTTTGTGAAATAGGCTTTAGTATAGAAATAAATCATCAGAGCATTACTAAATTAAAAATAAGCATAGAAGCAGACAGAGCTGCCAAGCTAAGGTTAAACTTGGAGCAGGAGATCAGATTATGGTTTCATCAGTCTTTCCTCCCACTCTTTGCTTAATTTGGTGCTTAAACGAGCCTAATAGGCATTGCAGAGCTCTGCACACCCAGCTGCTTTGGAGAGCAGTCTCCTGGTCCTCGTGTTCTTATTTTGGGTCACACACATCACTGCACTGATGTGCTGGAGCTGTCCTTGTAGATGCCACAGTTTATTGGGATGCAGAGGGATCACWCTTGCTTGGAGCAGAGATTAGCATCAAGTTTACCTACCCTCCCTGGGAGGACAAAGGAGCACTTCCAGTCCACTGCAGGTCTTGGGTTGCCTTTGGTTACTCTCAGACCTGACCCCAGCTCACTTTTGAAAAGTCTTGGGAGCAGCAGCATCATCAGGAGGCAAAGTGACCTCACTGACAGGAGCTGGGAACGTCCCAGGGACAGACTGGCAGGGGCATGGAGGGGCTGCTGCTGCCAGGGAGGTACAAAATGTGCCCAGAGCAGGGGAGGGMGAGGAGGGGRGGGCAGYGAGCAGCTGTGGCTGCCCTGGATCCCTGGCAGTGCCCAAGGCCCGGCTGGATGGGCTTGCAGCAGCCTGGGYCAGTGGGAGGTGTCCCTGCCYTGGCTRTAATGCRCCTCCCAGCCCAAACCATTCTGGGATTCTGTATTTCARTCCCAGTCTGAGAGACCTGAGCTGGTGTTTGGAGCAGCCTTGAATTTCAGAAACGCTTTGTCCCTTTCAAAGCCTCCTTTTTAATTCCCCTTCCCCTCCACTCCCAGCCCTTCAAGGAATGGGATGATATTTTCATCCTGCTTTTTCTCTTTATTTTATTGAAAGTTCATCATGGCAAAAGCCTTGAGCATGTTRCTGCCTTGGAGAGCTAAAAGGAATCTCTGAATGGTGCTGGATGTGATCCATGTGTTCCATCCAGGACTTTGCTGAGCCCTGGCCACTGTTTGCAATTTCTCTACAGGTTTTTTTGCTCTTTGTTTTCCATAATTTCCATCAATTGTGGGATGCCATTGCTAAACAAATGAGATGATAATTAGCATAGCAACATCAGAGGAAGTTGATTTTCCATATGTAATAGGGATGATGATAATTAAACATGCATGACCTCATTGGGTTGAATAGAAATCAATTAAAATTAAAGCTTGTTGGGAATTCTTTTTCTTCTGTGAAATTTTTCAGAGAAAGCAAGAACAACATAACAAGTCCTAATGAAAGGAAATTGAGCTGATTTGCACCCTCAGTATTAAAAAATGAAAAAATTGGGAGATTTTTCAGGGATGGAAAATTCGATGGTACCTCCCCTGCCCTGCCCCAGCCATGTATAAATGCCCATTTTGATGAAGTTTTTCATTTGGAAAAATGAAGTTTAGAACTTTCCAGATGTTTCTAACACTGTTTAGAAAAACTCAGATCAAACATGTGGAAATGCTTCCCCWGTTTGTGTCCAGAGAGGCTCTGTGGCCAGCAGGGTGCATAAATTAATTTTGTAACATGTCTTAATTTCCTGTGCACGAGTGAACATGGCACTGGAGCAGCTCCTTTTAGAGGGAAACAATTTATTAATGGAGAGGGGGAACTACAGAGGGTTAAAATTGGAAGGCCAAGTCTGGGGCCCCAGAAAGGAGCTCACCCTCAGCTGGAGCAGTGGGACCTGAGAGGCCCCTCTGGAGTGCAGGTGGGAAAGTCTTGGGTTGAATTCTTTCTTTTTGCCATTTCTTTCCAAAATGAGGTTTCAGTGGTGCCTCAGCYGTTGCAGCCAAGCTTGCCCAGGGCCCCTGGGTTTGGGTTTTGGGTTTTGGGAGAGGTGTGAAACCTCTCAACCTGTAGGTTGGTTCAGGTCAGAGCAGGGGCCTGAAGAATGGGAGCCCAAAGCTTGGGGAGTCGTCTCGGAGTCTCTGTGCTCCAGATGACCCCGAGGTGTTAGAAASTCTRTTTTTCCCAGCCCAGCAATCYAAGAAGGAGTCAGGATTCTTCAGCTGTGCTTTTCAAGGTTGTTTATTTTCTGTTATCTATAACATTARTTTTTCTGACCTGCTGAGTGAGGTCTGTCTAGCAAGTCGGTCTSAGGCACACTGACCACCTTTTTATACTAAGAACTGTGTGTACTTTATTTACAATTACTTTCCAATACCTATCACCTATGTTAGYCAGTCAGTTTCGACTCTAAKCCAATCCTAAAGTGTCACCATCACAGCAGAAGATGGAGGCCAAGAAGAAGAAAGGACAAACCCAGATTCCTCCATCTCAGCTTCTGAAGGCCCATTCTAAAAACCCCAAAATTCTATTTTTCTACCTTGTGARAAASTAGCTATCATTCTACTCAAACTCCTCTTGTGGCTTGTAAATCTTCACACAAAGTTGGCAATTTTCMCCATAGGTMAAAATCAAAGGCACAGGTGTRTGTGACTCTGTGCCAAGGCCTCTGAGCCCCCTGACAGGGTCTGGAGCCATCCAGGGCAGCCAGAGCAATGTCCTGGGTTCCAAAATAGTCCCAGGTCTGTGTTCTGCATTTTGGGATTTGCTTCCAGGCCTTTGGTTGGAGCTTCTSTAATCTGTGGGATCCATCACAGGTGGGAAGGGGCTGGAAGCAAGATCCACTCCCAGTCCCTGTAGTGAGGGGATGCATAGGGATCCTCTGCATTCAGCTGCTGCTTCCCATTCCTGGTGTCCTGGATAAACCTCCTGAACAAGTCACCCCAGGTGTTTGCTCTGGGCAGTGCTGTCCTTTGGAAAGGGCCTTGGGGAARGGCCTCAGGCTGGGCCAGGGGGAGCTCAGGGTGGACACCAGCAGGAATTTCCCCYTGGYAAGGGTGCTSAGGCCTTGGAACTGCCKWGGGGGGTTMGGAGTCCCCATCCCAGCCCTGGAGGTGCCCAGGGAAMGGCTGGAGGTGGCACTCAGWYCTCRMGGCTGGGGACAAGGTGGGGATGGRGCACAGCTGGGACTGGATGGGCTTGGACAGCTTTTCCAACCTTCATGACTCTGTGATTTTCTCATATTTCCCCCTTCCCTAGCAGAAAAACCAATAAATCTTACATGCAGTCAGAGTGAAACAAATGCTGAAATTATTCTTTTTTCTCCTCTTTGGAAAAGTTTTGTTTCTTCACCATCCATTAGTGTCARGGAGGGTGTGGTGACATTTCTGTGTGGTGGGAGGCGGCGGCTTAAATTCTAAGTATGGCCTCTGGTTCCTGTTGGGATTTGACACTTTTTACCCCTGTGATGGGGCCATTTGTGACTCAGTCTCAGATTGCCCCATATGACATAACACAAGCTCATGTTGTGACACTCAAACCATGGCGTGAGAGGTGAGCCACAAAACATGTGACAAAATACTGCTAGTGGCTTTGGTTTGAATATATCCATTTAAACTTCCAAACACAAAATATATGACAAAATACTGCTGTGGCTTTGGTTTGAATATATCCATTAAAACTTCCATATTTTCCACATGGATTTTTTTCATCTGGCATGAGCTTTGTSAACATGGGGAAGTGTTCCTGAGGAGAGATGCAAGATGCATCTCTGATAGCTTAAACTAGCAAATCCTGSCTTTATTTAGTTTTCATCTCATCCTGGCTTTGCCTCATTTAGGTTCTGTTTCTGCAAGATGGGACAGTCAGAACTGAGAGTGATGAGTTCATGTTCTCTGTCCTCCTAGGCTTCTCTAAAAAAGCAGGAAGTTCCAGCCCCAGGCACAGCTAAAAGGAGTTTCTGYGGCTGCAGGAGTCCCCCCAGCTGAGTTCAGATGAAAGCAGCACAAAAGGCTCAGTCCCTGATGTGAACATTGTGCTGCCAGTGGAATGCTTTCCTCCTGCATTTGGCCTTGGAGCTGCACAGGAGGCAGTTCCAGCCAGTGCCTTTCCAAGAGGGAGGAATGRTGCCCAGTCTCCTCCAGGCACTTCCTCCCCAGTGGTTTTTGGTTTTTATCCCACCCCATGGAGTTGTTCTCTGAGTGCCCTGGGCTAGGATCCAGCCCCATGGATGCAGTGGGGCTGTGTCTGGGTCCCCCACAGGGATGTGGGTCCTCTCCATGGCACCATGAAAGTCACTGGACAGAAAATCCTGAGCTGGAGGGGACTCACAAGGATCATCCAAGCCCAGCTGCACTGGACAGCTCCAAGAATCACACCCCACACCTGAGTGTTGTCCAAACTGTGCTGTTTTCTGAACTCCTGCACTGTTTTGTGGGGAAAAGGGGTTAATGAGGACTCAGGAGGGTATTTCACTGCCTCTGCTCCTCATCAGGTGGAGCTCTCAGGGATCCTGTGGAGGAAGGATTTATCCTGGAGCAGCTCCTCCCTCAGTCAGGGGGTTCAGGGCCTGCTGCCACCCCACAGGTGTGGGCAGGGTCCCTGTGCCTGCTCACGGGSCCCAGGGGGGTTCCTGGGGGTTCAGCACAGCTCCCACAGGTTCTTTGGGCTGWCAGCAGYGAAYAACCATTTCCATCCAGGGCTGGAAAATACCAGAGCTGAGTCAATGGGAGAAGATTTGCTGTGCCAGTGGTGGGCAGAGGTGGGGAACCCCAGGCAGGGCCAGGCTGGAAGGGGCCCCGAGGGTCCCTGGTGGCACCTCCCTGCTCAGGCAGGGCCATCCCAGAGCACAGGGCACAGCACTGTGTGCACAGGGCTCTGCAGTGTCCCCGCTGAGGGAGACTCCAGCCCCTCCCTGGGCAGCCTGCTCAGGGCTGGGCACTGCCCAGGGCAGAAGTTGTGCCTCCTGGGCAGGGGCAGTGCTGGGCTCAGGCCCTGCCCGTGGCTCTGGTGCCACTGCTGGGCCTGGAGCAGAGCCTGGGCCCTGCTCTGCCCCTCCCTGCACACAGGGACAGCCAGGCCTGAGGGCCCCTCTCAGCTGGGGCTCCTCTCCAGCCTGAGCAGCCCCAGCTCCCTCAGCCTTTCCTGGGCACAGAGATGCTCCAGGCCCTCCTCATGCTCACAGCCTGAGCTGGCCCCGCTCCAGGAGCTCCTGTCCCTGCTGTGCTGAGGATCCAGAGCTGGACACAGCACCCAGAGCTGTCCCCAGGGCTGGGCAGGGGCAGTGCTGGGCTCAGGCCCTGCCCGTGGCTCTGGTGCCACTGCTGGGCACTTTTTAAACTCCTGAGCTACAGTGGCCTCCCTGCAGGAGCTGTGCCCCACGAGGTGTGCTCACCATCCCATGYCATTTTCCTGGGCAGGGGAAGTTTAACTTGACCATTGGAGTGGGATTTCTAAAACACAATGAATTTCATGAGGGCTGAGAGCTGTGCTGGGCTGGAGGGTCAGAAGATGAGCTGTAATGTGAGGAGCTGGTGCTGTTCATGAGGACAAACCTGGGAGAGGAATTCTCTCTTCTGCCTCTTAATTGCCCTATCAAGGCCAGATCAAACAGGCAGGATGCAAGTGAGTGCTGCTGCCCAAGATGCTGRTCTAATTAGAGCAGTCCCTGAACCTCTTGCAGACTTACAGTGTAGTATCAATTCAGGTTAAATTGGGAAACTGAGCAGAAAATTGCTGTCTGGTGTTTGGAGTGGTTTCTGCATCTTAACATTATCTGATATTGTATCATTATGTACTGATGCAAAATGCCAACAAGTAATGGCAGAGCCCTGCAAGTAATGACACCGGGATGGGAGAGCAGGAAATAGTGAGAGAAATTTAATTTCTTATGCAGTTTCATGAAATAAAGTCAACTCAGGTACACACTTGTTCAGATTAAATATAATGATGTGTGTCTGCAGRCTGCCAGGAATGCACATCCAGGGGCTGGGCAGGGACAGGGGAGAGTTGCCATGGAAATGCAGCCAATGTCACACTGGCAGCCTTGCAAATGGCTCATGTGTCATGGCTCATTTTCCAGAAGCAGGGAAAACTGGGAATTAAGGGAAAACATCTTTAAATGTTTGCAGCAAGGCAGGGCCAGGACAAGTGTTGGGAGTGCTGAGTGTTTGTGGGGACAGGGGACCCAGAGCACGCCTGGGCCAGGCTCTGCAGCATCCCRGGGCTGCTGAGCCCTTCTCCTTCCTCCTGCTGGGGCAGCAGGGCTGGAACACCCCTGGCCTGGCTGGGCTTCCCCTGCCTCCCCTCAGGGCAACAGCTTTCCCTCACTTTGCTCCTTCCAAGCCTTTGGCAGCCCAATTCCTGCCCTTGCTGTTCCATTCCGAGTTGCCTGAGCTGTGCCAGATGATCCAGAGTTATTGCTTGATCTGTCCTGTAATTGGGAGCTCAGCTGCTGCCTCTTGTGGGGACTAACACAGCTCTTGCTTTAAAATCGGATGAAGTGC
The DNA here is from genome assembly GCA_002167245.1 of Sporophila hypoxantha. Lineage (NCBI taxonomy): Eukaryota > Metazoa > Chordata > Aves > Passeriformes > Thraupidae > Sporophila > Sporophila hypoxantha. The sequence continues at coordinate 2,525,260 of NDFG01000029.1, forward strand.
TCAAGGGTATTTTTCTTATTTTGTTCTGATTTTGGGGGGGAAATAATGGTTTTGCCATGCAAAAATAAATGAGGCTGCTAGACAAACAGCTTGGGTTGTTAGAGCCTCTCTCCAAGTAATGATGGTGTAATTCAGGCCTCTGAAATAAGAAGCAAACAATAAATAAATGATTAACCTGCCTTTAGAGTATTGAAATCTCTATGTATTTTAAGGCTGTAGTGGGTAAATAGGAGCAAATGAGTGTTTGAACAGGCAATAGAGGGATGACAGCAGGAGCAGGGAACCAGGATCCACYCGAATTCCCAGCTCAGGGCCTGCCCAGCTCCTGCCAGGTTCAGTTATCTCTGTTMCTGGTATCAGTTTCCCCATGGCCTGGTCACAGCCCAGGTTCAGGTGTGCTGGAGGTGAGTTCTGAGCTGTGAACTGGGAGTTCTGTAAAGAGCAGAGCCATTGCTTTGGGGAGGGGACAGCTCTTCCCTGGTGCTGCTGTGCACGGAGGGGTGCTGAGGGGAAATTGGGTGTTGGGTTGGGATGGGGCTCAGTCTCAGCTGCACCAAACCTCCACTGAGCATTTTAAAGACAAACTGGGCTGGGGCTGAGCTCTGCAGAGCCAGGGGCTCCCTGGCACAGCCCAGGGGGGCTCCTGCTGCAGGAGGGCAGGGAGGCAGAGGTGGCACAGAGGGGAAAATGCACATCCTCCCTCTTCCTCCTGCATCTTCCCTTTCCCTCCCCTTTATTCCCCTCCAAACAACCTGTTACCTTCAGCACCCTGAGGGGAAAAGTGGCTCCAGCTGGAATGTAAATCTCTTCATTCCCTTCYGTGTGGCAGCAAAGCTCTGGGTGTGTCAGCTGAGGAACCCACCTGGGATCAGCTGGGCAGGTGTCCCAGGGCTGCAGCTCCAAGGAGAGCTTATTCTTTAAAGCAAGGTGATGCTCCTTAAAATTAAGTGTCATTTCTCTCTCCTTGCTGATATATTCCCCTGAACAGCAAAGAAAGGCTGCAGAAGAAAATTGAGTGGAGTTCCTGCCGAATTCAAACACACTGTAGTGATAAATATGGTTCTGAATAAACCTCCTTGTAGTCACAAATCAATTAATCCTTTTTTTCCCTGTGTGCTCCATCCTAAGGATTTACTTTCTCATTGAGCTTTCCTAGCTCGTGCAGTACCTAATTCTTCACCTGGATAAATAACTGGTGGCATTTTTATTCCCCAGCAAACCAGCATTATCTTTCTTGCTGTGTACAAGCAAAGGGAATTTTATTTATTTGTTTCTTTATTCTCCTCAGAGCAAACTCTGTGAGTTGGGGCTTGGAATAAAGCAGAGTTCAGGGCTTGGTGAGGAGCAGCTCTGCCATGGTTCAAYGAGTGTTTGGACAACACTCTGAGGGGCAGGGGGGATTGTTGGYGTGTCTGTGCAGGGCCAGGGGTGGGACTGGATGATCCTTGTGGGGCTTTTCCAGCCCAGGGTCCTCTGATTCCATGAGCAGGCTCAGAAGAGAAGGGGACTTCCATTGTCACAGGCATTATTACCCCAGCTGGGTAATAATTAGCACTGACTCCATGATTCACAGAAGGCTGATCAYTCACTTTATTAAACTATTCTTATTYAGAAACCCATTGCTTTTATAGACAGTTACAATACAGGTGGACCCAACTGGTCCTTCAAACACCATCACCACTGGCCAATCAAGAAACCACCCCTTGGTAAACAAARCTCCYTAACACATTCCACATGTTCACAACAACAGGGGCAGCAAGMGAAGATAAGAATTATTTATCATTCTTTTCTCTGATCTTCTCACGGCCTTCCCCAGGACAATGCCTGGGAAAGTTGTGCTGCTCTCTGTGGCCAGAGAGCTGCTGCCACAACCTTCTCCTTCAGTTTAGGAGCCCTTTGGTGTGCCAGACCCCCWTGGCTGAGGATGCAAGGGGGATTTTTAGGGAAGGGCTGTCCCAGTTTGGCTGGGATGGAGGGCAGAGCTCTCCRCTGCTCCTGTCCTGCTCAGAGCCAGCCTGAAGCCCTGCAGGGAGTTCAGCTCAGGGCRGGGGTGAGCAGGGACAGAGCAGAACTTGTCTGCCTTGTGTGGCAGGAGCTCTTTCCTCAGCCTTCTGCTTCTCTGGGGGTGAGTTAAAAATAAAGTTTAGAGAAGACCAAGCACGTGATTGAGTGTGAACCTCCCCTGTGCCACCCCAGTGCCACCTGGAGCTGCAGCACATCCTCAGCCTGGGCTGCTCTGCAGGGACACAGACTCTGGAGAGCCCAGAGGGGTGGCTGAGTGTCAGATCCAGAGCTTTGGGCAGGGGCTGGAGCAGCCAGAGCTGACCTGGGAATTCACCAGGGATTGAACTGGAATGGGAGAACTGCTGGGTGTAAAAAGGGCAACAGAGCTGGGAAGGGTCTGGAGCCCCAGGAGGGGCTGAGGGAGCTGGGAAGGGGCTCAGCCTGGAGCAAAGGAGGCTCAGGGGGCCCTTGTGGCTCTGCACAGCTCCTGCCAGGAGGGGACAGCCGGGGGGGTCGGGCTGTGCTCCCAGGGAACAGGGACAGGAGCAGAGGGAACGGCCTCAGCCTGGGCCAGGGGAGCCTCAGGGGGGATTTTGGAGAAATTCCTTCCTGGAATTTGTTGTCCGGCCCTGGCACAGCTGCCCAGGGGCAGGGGTGGAGTCCCCATCCCTAAAGGCGTTTAACAGCCCTGTGGATGTGGCACTTGGGGACAGGGGCAGTGGTGGCCTTGGCAGTGCTGGAGAACAGTTGGACTCAGCCTTTTACAGCCCAAAGAACTCCATGGTTTTATCCTGACCTTGCCTACCAGCACTACCCAGTGCCAGCAATCCTGAGTTCCAGCAGAGCAGGATGTCCCTGTTAAACTCCTCCAGCTCCCCTTCCCACACCTGCACGTTGAGATCTGTAACAGCTCTGCCTCTGCTCCCTTCAAACACAGGGCAGAAAATCCAAGAAATAATCCATGGTCTTGTACTTCTGAGTAAACTTAACTCATTCCAAAGGTCTGCTGGATGAGCAGCTCATTGAGAGATGTAAACATTACTGACTGGATTCTTCAGGGCTTCTACAGGATTAACTTTTCAGCTCTTTTCTGTTGTCTTTAACATGTGAGAGGTGTAAAAATGGAGTGGCCATGGGGTTCTTCCTCAGCCAGGTGGTGAAGGTGAAGGACACTACACAGAAAGGGACAATCTTTGGGAGTGRTCTGAGACTCTGGACAATGGTAATGGATGGTAGAGAATTTATATCCTGAATGATGAACCAACCCCCTGCGTGTTGCCACTGGGGTTTGCCTCYCAGAAATGTTTCTAAGAAGGCAGGGCACAGGAGCAGGAAGCTGGAAATCAGCTTGCAGAGGCCCCACGAGCTTTCCTTTCATCCCTTGTAGATGTGAAATATTGACTCAAGTTCTGAAATCCTGAGAAACGGATATTTAAAATCTCTGTGGAGCTTTCCTGCTCTGAAAGATCGTCTCTCATTAGCATCCCATCAAGGATGCTCCCTGAAAAGAGGAATTTTCCCAGTGTATCAGCACAGAGAGCCATTAAATGCCCTGCTRGGTTTGTGTCCTGTGCTTTCCGAAGGAGAGATTTTTTTTTTTTTGCCCAGTTCTGTGTGGGAGAGAAAAAAGGCAAAGGAGTATTAATTGCTTGCAAATGCTCTTTCAAAAGTCAMGGAAAGGGTGAGCTCCTGGAAGGGGCCTTTGTGGAAGGTTTGGGGGCTCCCACCACAGGATCTGGGCTTTAACCAGGGTGAGAAAAGCCTTTAGCTGCCTGTCGATGTGGCAGGGAGCGAGGAGGGACTGGGAGGAGGCAGAAGGATGCCAGGGGTGGCTGGTGSCTCCTCTGTCCTGGAGAAGTGTCCTGCTAGCAGGATCTCCTCTGCCAGCACTGGGAGCCACCAGGCTCAGATAAATTCACAGCAGTGAGGAGCTGTCTGYAAATGACAAAGTTTGCCAGCCTCAAACATCACTTACAGCCAGCAGCAAAGGGAGCAGATGGTTCATAAAGCATCCTGGCAGCTCTAGAGGTTACCAGTTTGATTTACTGGTGGCACTGGCAGGCCTTTGTTATCAGCTTGGCCAGGGGAGGCTCCTTTTGGCCCACAGGATCCATCTCCTCATCCTCCTTTGTTTGCTTTTGGCCCTGGGAGGAAGGAGGGTGTTGAGCACTAACCCATCCCTCCTGGAGCTGTTGGTACCAGGGTGGATGTTTGGTGTCTCTCTGGGTCACAGGCTCCTCAGCAGGGTCCAGGACACTGAGCAGCCATGTGTAGAACTGTCACCATGATATTTCCTGYAAAATCCCTTCKCCAGGATTTTTCTCCTGAGAAGCCTCAGACAAGAAATGTAAACAATAATTACCTGATTGCTTAAGAATGTGGTCTGGAGATCATTTACCAACAGGTGCATCTTTGATTGGTTCCATGGGAATTGTTTTTAATTAATGGCCAATCCCACTCCAGCTGTGTCAGGACTCTGGTCAGTCATCAGTTTTTATTATCATTCTTGTCTGGCCTTCTGATGTCTCCTTTTTCTTTCTTTAGTATAGTTTTAGTGTACCATTTTCTTGTAATATAATGTAATATAATATGATATAATGTAGTATGATATAATGTAGTATGATATAATGTAGTATGATATAATGTAGTATGATATAATATAATATAATATAATATAATATAATATAATATAATATAATATAATATAATATAATATAATATAATATAA
>NDFG01000029.1:2530016-2547505 GCA_002167245.1 Sporophila hypoxantha
AAAGAGAAGCATTAGATGCCCTGCTCTGGTTGGTCCTGTGCTTTCGTCGAAGAGAGAGTTTTTGTCTTTTGCCCAGTTCTGTGTGGGAGAAAGAAAAAACGGCAAAGGAGTATTAATTGCTTGCAAAATGCTCTTCAAAAGTCAGAGGAAAGGAGTGAGCTCTGAAGGGGCCTTTGTGGAAGGTTTGGGGGCTTCCACCACAGATCTGGGCTTTAACCAGGGTGAGAAAAGCCTTTAGCTGCCTGTCATGGGGCAGGGCAGCAGAGAGGGACTGGAGGGAGGCGAAGGATGCAGGGTGGCTGGTGCCTCCTCTGTCCTGGAGGAAGTGTCCTGCTAAGCAAGGACTCCTCTGCCAGCACATGGGAGCCACCCAGGTTCAGATAAATTCACAGGGCAGATGAGGAGGCTGTATGAAACATGAACAAAGTTGACAGCCTCAAAGCATCACTTTAGCAGCCAGCAGGCAAGAGGAGCAGATGGTTCATAAAGCATCCTGGCAACTCGTAGAGGTTACAGTTTGATTACTGTGACACTGGCAGGCCGTTTGTTATACAGCTTGGCTGGGGAGGTCCTTTTGGCCCACAGGATCCATCTCACCTCTCCTTTGGTTATGCTTTTGGCCCTGGGAGGAAGGAGGGTGGTGAGCACTACACCATCCCTCACTGGAGCGTTGGTACCAGGTGGTGTTTGGTGTTCTCTGGGTCACAATGGCTCCTCCCAGGTCCAGGAACTTGAGCAGCCATGTGTAGAACTAGTCACCATGATATTTCCTGAGAAATCCTTTCCCCAGGATTTTTTCTCCTGAGAAGCCTCAAGACAAAGAAACTGTAAACAATAATTACCTGAATTGCTTCAGAAATGTGGTCTGGAGATCATTTTACCAACAGGTGCATCTTTGATTGGTTCCATAGGAATTGTTTTTATTAATGAGCAATCCCATCCAGCTGTGTCAGGACTCTGGTCAGTCATAAGGTTTTTATTATCATTCTTGTCTGGCCTTCTGATATCTCCTTTTTTCTTCTTTAGTATAGTTTTAGTGTACCATTTTCTTGTAATATAATGTAATATAATATGATATAAGTAGTATGATATAATATATAATATAATATAATAATAATATAATATAAATAATATAATATATATAATATAATATAATATATATAATATATATAATATAATAATAATATAATATAATATAATATAATATAATATAATATAATAATAATATAATATAATATAATATAATATAAAAAAAAAAAATAAAAAAAATATCAGCCTTCTGAGAACTTGGAGTCACTTCTCATCTCTCACCTTGTCCTGGGGACCCTCACAAACAACAACACAACACAGAATGCACACAGGAGCAGCATGGTGCAAGGCTTGGGGTGGGAGGAGCTCGGAGGAAGGTGTCCCCAGGTGAGGAGGTGTCAGGGTCACCTGAGGCACCCCTCCTGCTGGAGGGCAAGGGCTGCAGCCAAACCTCATCCCCAGCCTGCTCCAGCACATTTCTTTCTGTTCCTGGCTCCTTTAGGCCCAGCTGGTGTGATGCCTGGGCTGAGCTCTCAGGCTGGCACAGTGAGGAACAGAAAACAAGGATCCTGCTGGGAAAGCCTGTTGGGTTACATGACATCCCTGGAACACCTGCCAGGGTGGAGGTGTCACCCACAAACCTTCCTGGCACCTGCAGTGTCCTAAAAAGCTGAACCTAAAACCCCAAAACCCGGGTGTCAGAACCCAGGACATTGCTCTGGCTGCCCTGGATGGCTCAGGCCCCTGGCAGGGGGCTCAGAGACCTTGCACAGAGTCACAAACACCTGTGCCTTTGATTTTAACCCATGGAAACAATTACCAAACTTTGTGTGAGGAGTCACAAGCCACAAGAGTTTAAGTAGAATGATAGCTAGTTTGTCACAAGGTAGAAAAATAGAATTTTGGGGTTTTTAGAATGGGGTTCAGAAGCCAAGATGGAGGGATTTGGGCATGCCTTGTCCTTCTTTCTTCTTCTTGGCCTCCATCTTCTGGTGATGGTGGCATTCTGGATATGGTTTAGAGTAGAGACAGACTGTCTAACATAGTGATAGGTATTGGAAAATTCTTGTAAATAAGGTACACATAGTTTTTAGTATGAAAAGATAACACTGCCCTGAGGGCAGTTGGACAGATCTCAGCAGGTCAGAGAAAGAATGTTATAGATAATAGAGAATAATCAACCTTGAAAAGCAAGCTGAGGAATCCTGACTCCTTTGACCTCGGGGCTGGGAAAAAAGAGACTTTCTGACACCTCGGGGTCACCTTGGCCACAGAAACCCCACAGCCCTGGGTGTGATGCAGGAGGGCCCAGGAGCCTGAGCACTGCAGGGAGGGACCCCAGGCTCAGCAGGGGACTCGGTGGCACAGCAGGACCCTGCTGGCTCTGGCGGGGCTGGCAGCAGCAGGGYGGGCTCTGATGTTTGATGCAGGCTGGCTCAGTGACAGCCCTGTCACTGCAGAGCAGCTCCCTGGGGCTCAGTGTCACCAGGCAGCTGCAGGGAGCCTCAGGGCCTGGCAGAGCTCAGCTCTGGCTGCTGCTGAGGAGGAGCTGCACATGGCCCAGGAGGAACACTGTCTGCAGGGACCTGTGACTGCTCCTGCAGGGCCTCCAGGGATGCTGGACTTCGGTTTTTRCCACCTTTTGCCCCTGAGGCACCAAGGGAGTCCAGGTGGAGAGAGATTTCAAGATGTGGAAAAGCACAAAGAGTTTGTGGTGATTTCATCCAGATCAGGGGCTGATGGGACAGGTCACAAGGACAGACTGGCTTTGGAAAGAGGGAGAACAGCAACACTGTGACCCCAAAAAACTCTTTGGGAAGGCTCTGGAATAACTGTACTTCCCAACAGCAGGGCTGTGCTGCTGTGTGCCCAGCCCAGCTCCAAAATTGTGACAGTGTTCACAGGGGTTCTTGGATGAGGGAAGAGACGAGGATCTGACTCCATGGTTCAGAAGGCTTGAGTTATTATTTTATGATATATATTACATTAAAACTATACTAAAAGAATAGGGAAAAAAGGTTTCATCAGAAGGCTGGCTAAGAATAGAATAGCAAAGGAATGGTAACAAAGGTTTGTGGCTCAGGCTCTGTGTCCGAGCCAGCTGGGCTGTGATTGGCCATTAATTACAAACATCCAACATGGACCATCACAGATGCACCTGTTGCATTCCACAGCAGCAGATAACCATTGTTTACATTTTGTTCTTGAGGCCTCTCAGCTTCTCAGGAGGAAAAATCTTAAAGAAAAGATTTTTCATGAAGGATGTCTGCGACACAAAATCGTGGCACAGCCACGGCTGCCTGCTGGGGGAACACAGCTTTGGGATTGGAGAGCAGCTTTGGAAGGGGTTGGGAGGATGGAGTGAACGTGGCAGGGGCKATAGCTGGGATTTCTCCATGGCCCCAAGGACAGGGGGCTGGGGTGGCCTCAGTGCCACCCCTGGAGCTCTGGGACATGAGCAGCACCTGAGCTGGCAGGGCTGGAGTGGAGTGAGGTGTGTGAGGGCACAGCCCAGGGCACTGAGAGCAGCAGGACACCTGGAAASCCAGGCTGACTCCCAGGTGTTTTGGTGGGAGTCCTGCAGTCCTGCTTCACTGCTGATGGGGTGACCAGCTGAGGGAATTTGTGCTGATAACACCTCATTCACTGTGAGCTTCCCCTGCAGTGGCTGGGAAACAAATGGGATGGATTTCAGAGCCATTTTCCTCACAACAGTCAGAGAAAGGAGGGATCTGCCCCACATGGATGAGGTTCAGCATTGTGGGTGTCCAGGTCATCTTTGGAGATTGGATTTTGGTTCTGAGGACCTCTAAGCACTGCTGAGTGATTTGCTGCAGTGGAGAGTTGAGGTTTTGGGATGCAATTACTCTTCCTTGTGAGCCAAAATGTCACAAACTCCTGTAACTGTCACTCAGTGCCAATGGAAACGTTTACAAGAAGGAATTTCTCCATGGACAGCTGCTCCTGCCCCCCAACTCCAGCAGAATCCCTTGGGCTCTTAGCAGGATCAGGATGTTCCATCCCACACCACCCTGCTCAATATTCAGCCCCTGAAAGGAGACAAGGGGACAGAAGTGAGGCACTGGGGCTGCAAATGCAGGTGACAAGGACAGGGAGAGCTAAAGTGTCCCACTGAGCTGGAATGCTGCTGGACATGAGGGGCTGAGCATCCTCATCACCCACAAGATTCAGCTCTGGGGTCTGTCTCCAAAAACTGCTGGTGCTCAGCACCTTGCAGGATTTGTCCCTTTGTGCAGAAAAAGGGATCAGACAAACTCTGTCATGTTTATCTGCTGAGTTTTCAGCAGGAAAATGGATGAGTTTGGAATTCCTCACCATATGTTCCCCTTTGGGCATCAGGCRCTGCACTCTGTGCCGTGCTGCTGGGGACTGGAGTGATGGAGCAGGGGAYGATTTCAGCCCTGGCTGCCACAGCCTTCCTCCCTTGCTCAGCAGCTTTCAAACACCAATATTTAATGCAGTGTCTTCCRTTCCTTCTGCTGCAACTCCCCCTGGACTTTTCCACCCACTTGTGCACTCAGCATGTTCTGCTCCCCCTCACATATGGCACACAGAATTTTCCATGCATTAAAACCCTAACTCAGGGTTATTTGATGCTCAGGGAAGGTCAGGGAATATTTGACGCTCCAAAAAACACAGCAGTGGAATTAGAAACATGAAAATATGAGGGCCAGTGGAAAGGAAAGGGAAAGGAAGGMGATTCCACGCAGGAAATACCAAAGGGATGTGTCTGTAGTGTGTCCTGCTGTGTTTGTGAGCAGGGCCTGGATGGAGCTCTTTGAGGAGCTGAGTATTTAACCAGGGTACCTTTGAACATTGCCTTTGGGGGAGGGAGGGAGGGCGGGCAGAGCCTGGCTGTGCCCATGGGGGTCTGGGGGCTGTTGTGTGTCCCTGAGGCCGTGCCCTCCCCAGACCCCCCTGTCCCCACAGCCTCCCTCCTCCTGCATCTCTGCTGACCCCCCTGCCCTGGGCTGGGCCTTCCTCCCATCCCAGCCCTCTGGAGGGTGATGCTGCTCCTGGAGCAGCCCCTGGGTGTTACCCGGCTGGGATGGGCAGCCAGAGCCTGCTGTGGGGTCTGGGCTGTTCAGGGACTGAGAGCAGGGCAGGGTGAGGCCATCCCCACTGCAGGGAGCTGCTGGGCTGGGGTGAGCCCAGCTCTGGGCTGGGGCTGGGCCCAGCTCTGAGCTGAGGATGAGCCCAGCTCTGCCCAAGGATGAGCCCAAGGATGAGCCCAGCTCTGCCCAAGGATGAGCCCAAGGATGAGCCCAGCTCTGAGCTTAGGATGAGCCCAGCTCTGGGCTGGGGCTGGGCCCAGCTCTGCCCAAGGATGGGCCCAGCTCTGCCCAAGGATGAGCCCAGCTCTGAGCTTAGGATGAGCCCAGCTCTGGGCTGGGGCTGGGCCCAGCTCTGCCCAAGGATGGGCCCAGCTCTGACCCAAGGATGAGCCCAGCTCTGTCCAAGGATGGGCCCAGCTCTGAGCTTAGGATGAGCCCAGCTCTGTCCAAGGATGAGCCCAGCTCTGTCCAAGGATGGGCCCAGCTCTGAGCTGAGGATGAACCCAGCTCTGTCCAAGGATGAGCCCAGCTCTGCCCAAGGATGGGCCCAGCTCTGAGCTTAGGATGAGCCCAGCTCTGTCCAAGGATGGGCCCAGCTCTGAGCTTAGGATGAGCCCAGCTCTGCCCAAGGATGGGCCCAGCTCTGACCCAAGGATGAGCCCAGCTCTGCCCAAGGATGGGCCCAGCTCTGAGCTTAGGATGAGCCCAGCTCTGCCCAAAAGATGGGCCCAGCTCTGCCCAAGGATGAGCCCAGCTCTGCCCAAGGATGGGCCCAGCTCTGCCCAAGGATGAGCCCAGCTCTGACCCAAGGATGAGCCCAGCCCTGTCCCCCCCAGGCCCCTGGGCCCTGCCCTGCTCTGCCAGCCCATCTCCCTGCACAGCTCTGTGAGCCAGGGCAAGGGGAAGCTCTGCAGGGTTCATCCTCAAGTTCTAACGAGCACTGCCTGAACCAGAGAGCTCCACAGGACACCAGAACTGAGATCTGAGCTCTGCTCCACCCTGTCACTCGTCACCCCTGCTTCTGAGGCTCCCCACTGCAGCCACATGGCCTTGCCCCTGTGTGCCCCCTGCCCTGTGTGTGCCCCCTGTGTGCCCCCTGTGTGCCCCTGCCCTGTGCCAGGCAGCTCTGGCAGCCCACAGGGAGGCAGGGCATGTGTGGGCACACACAGCAAGGGCTCTGTGCATTCCTTGGAAGGCTGGTGGGATTTTCAGGTTCAATGTCTGGAGTGACACTGTGTGCCAACCCAGCTCCAAAACCCTGGCACCTGCGGGGGGAACACAGCTTTGGGATTGGAGAGCAGCTTGGGAAGGGGTTGGGAGGATGGAGTGAACGTGGCAGGGCCAAGCTGGGATTTCTCCATGGCCCAAGGACAGGGGGCCGGGGTGGCCTCAGTGCCACCCCTGGAGCTCTGGGACACTGAGCAGCCAGCAAAGAGTGGTGGTGTCAGTCAGCTGTGCTGGGTCCTGCTCAATAATGCTTTGTGTTACTGTGGGGCAGGAATCTGCTTTGCCCCAGTGTGATCCTGACAGGGAGCAGGGAGCTGTMTCTGGAGCTGCAGGGAATTTATTGCATCCACCCTGCCTGGGATGGGGCTTGCAGTGCAGATGAATTATTTGTAKAATTTTGCCTCTTTACTCTCGAGGTCTTGAATTTGTCTCACTCTAAAGCAGCCGAGGGGAGCTGGTGCTGCTGTGCTGCTGCACAGGGCATGGTGTCAGAGGAAAGCAGAGCTGAGGTGTGATGGGGATGGCAGCASCCCTGGCATTAATGTCATCTCTGGAGCTGAATCCCACAGAATGCTGCAATGGTTTGGYTTGGAAGGGACCTTAAAGCCCATCTTGTTCCATGGGCAGGGACACCTTCCACTGCCCCAGGCTGCTCCAGCCTGGCCTTGGGCACTGCCAGGGATCCAGGGGCAGCCCCAGCTGCTCTGGGCACCCTGTGCCAGGGCCTGCCCACCTTCCCAGGGAACAATTCCTGATTCCCAATGTCCAAATTTCCTTGTGCTGATCCCCAGTGCCTGGGCTCCTGTCAGTTCAGTCCCAGTGGAGCAGCACAGGGCTCTCCTGGGGCTGGGAATGGCAGAACTTGGCTGCTGGGTTTTCCCTGAAATGTGGAATTTCAGGCAGAACAAAGGCAAGGTCCTGTGCCCGTGTTCACAGGGGTCTCAGGCTGAGGGAAGAGATGAGGATCTGACTCCATGGTTCAGAAGGCTTGATTTATTATTTTATGATATATATTACATTAAAACTATACTAAAATAATAGAAGAAAGGATTTCATCAGAAGGCTAGCTAAGAATAGAATAAGAAGGAATGATAACAAAGGTTTGTGGCTCAGGCTCTCTGTCCGAGCCAGCTGGGCTGTGATTGGCCATTAATTACAAACATCTAACATGGGCCAATCACAGATGCACCTGTTGCATTCCACAGCAGCAGATAATCAATGATTACATTTTGTTCCTGAGGCCTCTCAGCTTCTCAGGAGGAAAAATCCTAAGGAAAGGATTTTTCATAAAAGATGTCTGCGACATGGTCCTTTCCAAGAGAACAATACAGGAAAATACACTAAATCTTTCTCTCAGCTGTGATGCTGAATGTTTTGATTGTCAGGGTGTCCAGGGCACTGCATGYAACATTTAATATGAAAATAAATCAGGAAATTAGTTACCTAAATTATGAAGTTTTCTAAGAATAACCTGTGTCCTGTGGCAGTGCTTCCCCAGCACTCCTTATATTTCCTGCTATTTTTCCATCTTTTCTTTGTTGCTTGGGAATACAGAACTGAGACAGTGGAATTTGCTGGCAGTTCTCACATTCCATAAAGAATTTCAAGGATTTTAAATCCCTTTCCTGAGCCTAGGAGATGCAGTGCAGATGTGGAACAGCAAACTAAGGGAGTGCACTCTGCTGCTGCAGGGGGTTATTGTTCACAAGAGCCATTTTCACTGTCTCAAACCGGTGTAAATTTTATTAATAGAGGTATTAGAAATTGTATTGCCTTCCTTATCCTCTTTGGTTGATGGAAACAACTCTTACACCTCCAGTTTAATTTTTCTGAAGTACAGCACCAAAGTGCTTTTCATGTTTGTACAAATGAAAATAACCTTCTTTTAAAAATTAAATTGAAGCTGTCTGGTTGTTTTGTGAAGCTGATCCCTCTGTGTTGATCATGCCCATAACGAATTATTCTCTGCATTGGGGTTAAAAATAACCCAGCCCCAAAGGCAGTGCCCTCCAACCCCTCTTTCTTCTTAATTTGTGCTGAGCCATGAACATGAGAGAGCCCCAGGCAGGTGTGGGTGACCCTGGGGACAGCACTCCCTGCCCAAGGGCACTTGAGCTTCCCTGCATTGCTGTGGGCAGAGCTGCTGCTGGCACTCCTGGAAGGGCAGGTTTGGAGCCTGCATCKCTTTCTAAGGCAGCTGTTCAGTGATTTTTGTCAGGGATTTTGGTTTCCATCCTTAGGTGGTGGGAAGGACCATGRCCTTGTGAAGCTGAGTGGAAATCAGGCATTGATGTCACCTGAAATGAAAATGTCAGTTTGGGGATTTTTGGAGGGGTTAATCTAATCAAAGTTTTCAAAAGAGAAGTTAAGAGAAAGAGAAGTTAAGAGAAAATTGTTAAGAGAAAATTGTTAAGAAAAAATAGTTCAGAAGGCTGCAGGAGAAACAGGCAAGAGGTTGTGGTGGTTTTGCAGTGGGTAAAATAAAACCAAAGTGGTTGCTAAAGAGCTGATGAGGGGTTTGTGGTGTCTCTGGATCCTGACTCCAACAGAGCCACCAGAGATCATTCACCAGCACAGCACAGTGTGTCCCTGTCCCCTCTCTGTGCTTGGACTCGCAGTGGGGTTTGTCCCTCATGACAGAGTTGTTGTGGCTTTTTCTCCCACAGCATCGCCCTCTTTCAGCTCTAAACCATTGGCCATCTCTCAGAGAAGTTTGTACCTGTTCACATTGTCCACATGAGGGGCTGATAACCCTGTGYATAATCCCAAAGCAGCTGGGGCTGAATACTGGGGAAGAGGAGGTTGTTGGAGACCTCCCAGCAGCTGCCAGGCTCTGGAGGGGACCCAGGGAAGGCAGAGAGGGACCCTGCACCAGGAACTGGGGGGACAGGGCAAGGGAATGGGGTCAGACTGCCAGAGGGAATTCAGGTCAGACACAGGGAGGGGATTGTTCCCTGTGAGGGAGGGGAGGCACTGAGGGGCTGGGGCTGCCCCTGGATCCCTGGTTGGACCAAAACCCCTTTCCCAGCTGAACCTGARTGCAAAACCCTTTCTCCTGTTGAGRTCAGATTTTCCACTGATTGGAGAGGGATGGATGAGGTTTAGGGTGGGTGATTGGTGGTGCTGAGGGCAGAGCAGCCTGTCCTGTTCCTGCACAGAAATCCCCCTGTCCCTTCCCCTGGGGAGCACAGCTCCCAGCCCAGCACTGGGATGAGCCTCAAGCTGTCACAGACATCTTTTATGAAAAATCCTTTCCTTAGGATTTCTCCTCCTGAGAAGCTGAGAGGCCTCAGGAACAAAATGTAAACAATGGTTATCTGCTGCTGTGGGATGCAACAGGTGTGTCTGTGATTGGTCTCCTGTGGTTGTTTCTAATTAATGGCCAATCACAGTCAGCTGTCTGGACTGTCTCGGTCAGTCACAGGATTTTTTGATCATTCCTTTTCTATTCTTAGCCAGCCTTCTGATGAAATCCTTTCTTCTATTCTTTTAGTATAGTTTTAATATAATATATATCATAAAATAATAAATCAAGCCTTCTGAACCATGGAGTCAGATCCTCATCGCTTCCCTCATCCTGGGACCCCTGTGAACACCACCACATCAAGCCTCCTTAGGCCTGGATGCATTCCAGTCTCTGAAATTCTTTCTTTTCTGGAAAAGTGAAATCCTTTCTTTTCTGGAAAAGTGAAATTCTTTCTTTTCTGGAAAAGCTGCTGCTCAGAGAGGTCAGAGACCTCCCCTTTGGCTGCTGCACAGGCTGGGAAGCAGCTGGAGCCAGCAGCCATCCCTAAAGCTGGATCCAAGAGGAGAGGCAGGGGGCAAGGGCCAAGTGCTGCCAATGCTGGAAAACAGGGAAATCCTAAAACCAAACAGGGAAATCCTAAAACCAAACAAAGATTTAGGATCAACTCTGCAAGAATAATTGGGATGTTAAATTCATGCAGTTCTCACTACAGAGCTACACAAACGTTTTCCCATTAAGGAATTACTCACTCTTGCAGGTTTTTCCAGAGCAGTGGGATGAATATTTGCTGCTCTGGAGTCCAAATCTGGTGGATTTGGGGGCATCCAGGCAGGGATGGGTCACTGCCTCTCCTCCTGCATCCTGGGATCCATCCTGGGAGAGGTTGGGTTGTTTTTCCAGTCCAAATGAAATGCAAAGGATAGGCTGGAACAAATGGTGAGCAGGAAAAATCTCATTATAACATGCAGGGCACGGAGCCTGGGGTGGGAAGAGGAAGCACACAAGGCTGTTAGCCAGGGCACCAGCCTCCTTCTCCTCAGTTTAGTTTCAGCTTCCCTTAAAATTCCTGCTGTTTATCCACTTTGCCCACACGGGAGCCAGAAGCTTTCCTGCTCGTTTCTGTCAAATTAAATTAATGGGGAGAAAAAACAACCACACAGATGCTCCAAATCCCAGGCTGGAACTGCAGAGTTTTGGCTCTTGCATCTGACTCTCAGTGTGGTTCAAAAGCAACTCTGGAGGCACTTGGGGCACTCAGAAAAGGCAAAAGAACAGCAGTTTTCATGTTTAAAGGGAGAGCTGAATTTTCCAGCCAGCTCTGGAAGGTGAGCTGTGGAATCTGGGATCTGGGGTGTTTGCAGGTGTGATGGGCTGGTTTCCTGTGAGTYCACAGGGGTTTTCCAATGCCTCCATTGGCCAGATGAGCTTTTCTGCTAAAATAAATGTATAAAAAAAGATCTGGGAATCTTCTGGGAGTGTGAGGGAATGCCTCCCCCACCTGCAGCTCCCAGCAGAGCACCTGGGAGGGGCAGGGCTGGAAACCCAGCAGCTGGCCCAGAGCCCTGTGTGTGTGCTTTGGAGATTGGACTCTTTTGGGGCAGTTTGATGTTTCTAACATCACCCAAAGTCATCTCCTTTGCAGCCAGCACAGGACCTGGAGAGCAGCCCCAGACCCAGTGGCCCCAGTCCCAAATGAATGGGGTGAGCTGGGGCAGCCACCCAAGGGCAGAAGCTGTGGATGCAGATCCAGTTTTGGGCAGGGAGTGAGGAATGCAGAGGGTGCAGCAGGCAGGGCAGGGCACCAGGCAACTGCTCTGACCTGCTGCTCACTGCACTGCCAAGCACCACGAGCTGAGGGGACATGAATTTGTGGCTTTAACCATGTCCAAAAGCCCAGATTGTCCTTCTGTAAATGGCTTTGGTTTGGCTTTTTATGGGCAGCTCAGACCTTCTCCTGCCACCTCTCCAATGGCCCTTTCCTTTCCTTTCCTTTCCCTTTCCCTTCTCCATTCCTTTTCCTTTTCCAGTGGTGCCCTGGCCATGGATTTCCTTTGTCTCCTAAAAGCTGTTGGAGGGTGGGAGGAGTTCCCAAACCTCCAGGCAGAAGGCAGCAGTTTTGTTAATCAGTGTTAATTAGAATGAGCTGCTTTGGCCTCAGTGGAAGCAGCTCTGGAGCAGGAGAGGAGTGGAATGTATAAAATCAGCGATGTGAAGCTGTGGGGGTTCAGTGCCAAGGATGTGTTCAGGGTTTTGCTGAGTTGAGGAGAATATCAGGAGTAAGCACTGATCCTATGGAAAATACATATTTTGGGATTCTTTCACATCTTCTAATTGCAAACATTGCATTAGGTGCTGTTTGCAGGATTAGGACCAAATTTGGCCAAGCTGTTTCTAAATGCTGAGGGACAGAGAGCTCCAGGATCCCAGCACTGGATGAGTTTTGAGGTTTTTCCACCCCAAACCAGCCTGGGACTCTGATGGTTCAGGGTTATTGATGAGAGTGAAGTTTTGGGTTGTTTTTTCCCCAGTCTGGGAGATTTTGCCCCAGGATAGGTCATTTCAGTGCCTTTGCTGCCCTTTGGTGCTGCCCAGCTGCAGGCAGGGAACAACAATTTCTGGGAATGTGAATCTGGGCAGTGTTTTGTAGGACAGAACTCRTGGATTTTTTAAAACTGCCAGGCAAGAATCTCTAAAACACATCACAAGCCTCAATTTGGAGTTTAATGGTTCTCTTAATTCCCAGTGATTTCCTCAGTGAGAGCCTGCCAGCCCAATTTGGTGTCACCTGTGAAAATGTCAGTGTCACCTCTGCGAGCAGGGGGACTGGSATGAGGAGGTTTTGCAGCTCAGCTGCAGCACTGAAGTGCTCAGATGTGTTTCAGGTGGGGATTGGGAACCTTTCCACAGCAGCCCTTGTCCCATGGAGGTTGTGTACACACTCATCCCACAGCTCYGGGGAGGTTTGGGGCTGTCTTCAATCCCTCCCTTAACATTTCCACCTCCTGCCCCTGCATCTGGCACCCAGATGTTGCAGCTTCTCCTCATCCCTGCTCTGCCTCAGGCTGTTAATTCAGCACCTTTTCTGTGATTGAAATTCCTGATTAAAGCTGAAGTGGAGTGAAAGWGCTCCTGGCTCTTTGGCACGTGTGCTCTGTAGGAAAAGGGCYCAGAGAGCAGAATTGTTCCTCCCTGGGGTAAAACCAGCAGCAGCTCCTGGCACTTGACTGGGGTTTTTCTCTTTCCTRCCCACTGCTGATTTTCCACAAGCAGGAAGGCTCTGCAAAGCCWCAGCATAAATGCACTGTGGGTTTGTCCCAGAATCAGAGGGCAGCTGGACTGGAATTCTTGGAGCATGTCCTGAGGGAATGAACTCAGGGCAGCTCCTGCTGTGGCTCCCTATCACCAGCCAGGGGTCTGTGTACAAATCACCAACGGGACAGGACTGCTGGGAACGTGCCTTGAGCTGTTTGATTTTCCAGCATCASRCTCATMKCATGGTMATGACAATGGGAAGATGCCAGCAGCTCACATCCCAGGCAGCAGACTAAGAACTTAATGTTACAACTTTATAAWWTTTTTGACCAATCACACAAAGCAAAAYCACARTGACAGTAGTTCRATCCAACCACTATAAGCACAGGTACCTTTGGTTAAACAATGCTTGCTTATTTCAAATACAATACCTGCATTGTAAAACACAACGCACAGAGCTCCATTATAAAGCTTTAACATTCCTAATATCTCACTAGATAAACTTTTCTGTAGCTTAGGGGAGTTATTCTAGACAAGCATTAATACACAGATCATTGTTTTATTTGTCCTTGCTTTTCTACAGTTTAAATAATTTTTCTGCTGACCAATCTCATGGCTGCTGCTTAGCTCCAATCACAGTTCTGCTGTCTCTGAGGCCTGCCTTTTGCAGCTTTCTTAAAACTTTCTAATTTTGTGGATTCTCACAATTCCCAGCCTTGTGATGTGCAGATCATCCCCTGGCAACGGTTCCCTGCTAAGCCAACTTCTTCTAGGGCTTCAGACACTGACATCCCTCCCTCCAGGTTTCCCGCCTGCAGATT
This sequence comes from Sporophila hypoxantha, assembly GCA_002167245.1. Classification (NCBI taxonomy): domain Eukaryota; kingdom Metazoa; phylum Chordata; class Aves; order Passeriformes; family Thraupidae; genus Sporophila; species Sporophila hypoxantha. The sequence goes on from NDFG01000029.1 coordinate 2,543,669, forward strand.
CCATCAGTCTGGATTTGTTAAAGGCTGCAGCCTGCTGGAGCTTGTGCCAGGGCAAACTGCAGATCCTTTCCCCCTGGAATCTGACACTGCTCAACTTCCAGGCAAAACACAGGGAAGGCTGAGCCCCAGCCACAGAACTCCTGGAGTGTGGCACAGATCCCTCCTGAGCAAAGGGACTGGTGGAGCCTTGGCATTCCCTGGGCCAGGTGCCACCTTGCCAAGGGTTGGCAGCAGCTCCCTCTGCTCCCAGCTGCATTTTCATCCTGCAGGACACAAACTCAGCCTGCAGAGCTGGGGCAGGCAGGGCCCTCCTGAGCCAAATGGGAACTGTGCATGCCATGGTTTTACATGAGAGATCTTTAGGGAAGTGATGGGAAGCTCCCAGCCTCTGTGAAAAACACATGTTTAAAGATGAAAGTAGGAAATAAGAGAGACTTCATAATTACAGATTTCCCTGAGCAGCTGCTATTCATGACAAAATTGAGAGCCATGAAAAAGCTTTTTTTTTCCTTGTAAAAAAGTCTCCATGACATCAACAAGAAAGATTTCTCTCCTTAAGTAAATTGAGAAAAACTATTCTAGAAATAGTAAACGAACTAAAATTTTTAAGTTTTGTTTCTTTACATTGTAGCAAGGGAAAAAATTTGTAAAGAAAGATAAGTGTTCTGAAAGTTTTATTTAATTCTTATTACTCTTTTTAGTTAGTTAATAAATTTTCTTTATACCCTTTTCAAGTTTTTGAACCTACTTTACCTTTCTCCTAATCCTACCTCACAACAAGAAGTAAATACAGTAGTAATTAACCAATCCTAACCCACCACATCTTTTAGTACATTAACCAAAAAAACCCTCAAAATTGGCAAATTTCAAATCACAAACCAAAACAACCATGGAGCCCTTGGCATTCCTGGGCCAGGTGCCACCTTGCCAAGGGTTGGCAGCTGCTCCCTCTGCTCCCAGCTGCATTTCATATCCGCAGGACACAAACTCAGCCTGCAGAGCTGGGGGGCAGGCCCTCCTGGGACTGGGGAAGAAGAATTCCCTCATCCCCTCAACTCATTCCTCAGAAATTCCCTCTCAGCATTCCCTTCATCCAGAAATTCCTCATCCCCTCCCTGTCAGAATGTCCCTCTCAGGCATTCCGCTCATCCGCCTCCCTGTCAGCCCTGGCTTTGCCAGGTTGGTTGTGTTGGCAGGGAAGCCCTGCGCAGTGGCTCGTTTGCCCATTCCCGTGCAGCAGGGACTGAGGTTTCTGCCTCCTTGGGATGCACTCGCAGGGGAGAGGGCCCTGATTCCTGCCATTCCTCTGCGCCCCGTGCTGACGCATCAAAAGCAATCTCCCGTTGTGTGCAGTGCAGGGTGAAATCCTTGGTTCAGCTCCAGTTTCTTGGCGGGCTGTGATTGCCTCTGGACACGGGCTGAGCCCTTGCATACCCAACTGTCCACTTCCAATTGTGCCAGGTGCGAGACATGAGCTGAGCTGGGGATGGCCCACTGGTACCCCAGGACTGGGAGCAAGAACAATTTTTAAATTTTTACATGGTATACAGGAAGGTAGAACTACAAACACTTGTCACCCAGAGACTTGCTTGGAGGGGTGTGTTGGTATGACTCATATGTTGAAGTCTTGAATCCACTAGGGAGAGGGAGGCCCAGAGGCTCTGGACACCCCTTTGCTCTGAGCCAGGCAGGGAGAGCTGATGTGACTGGGTTCAAGGGGCGCTCAGGTTGAGGGAAGAGACAGGAACTGACTCCATGTCATGACGGCTTGATTTATATTTTATGATATTATTATATTAATAAACTATACTAAAAGAAAGAAGAAAGGATTTCATCAGAAGGCTGGCTAGAATAGAACGAGAAATCATAACAAAGGTTTGTAGCGCTAGGCTCTCTGTCGAGCCAGCTGGGCTGTGATTGGCCATTATATTAGAAACAACCAACATGAGACTCAATCACAGTACCTGTTTGCATTCCACAGCAGCAGAGATAACTGTGTTTACATTTTGTTCTCTGAGGCCTCTAAGCTTCTTAAGGGAAATATCCTCAGGAAAGGATTTATTTCATAAAAAGATGTTTGCAGCCTAGAGCTGGGGCTGCTCAGGGTAGAGATGAAAGGGTTTGGAGAGAGGCTCAGAGCCCCTTACATGGTGGAAGGGGCTCCAGGAAGAGCTGCAAGAGACTGAGGGACAGGGATGGAGGGACAGGCAAGGGAATGGCTCCCACTGCCAGAGGGCAGGCTGGATGGATGGTGTGGGATTAGATGTTCCATGGCATGGGTGGGCAGCCTCTTGGCAACAGGGTGCCAGAGCAGCTGTGGGCTGCCCTGGAATCCCTTGGCAAGTGCCCAAGGCCAAGCTGCGACATATGGGAGCACTGGGACAGTGGGAGGTGTACCCTTGCCATGGCAGGGGTCGTTGAAGGGGGTGATCTCTTAAAGTCCTTTTAAATCACAGCATTCTGTAATATTGTGTATTTAAGCCAAAATAACGGCCCCCAACAAACAAGCAAAGCAACTAATAAAGCAACACCAGCACCCCCTCCTAACAAAAAAATCGAATTGTAGAGATCACAAGCAGCTCTCCCAAGGGGGCTCATGGTGAGTGGTGTCCCAACCCAGCAGAAATCAGTCAAGGCTGTCTGCGCTGCGAGGTTTGAAGTCGGTGTCATCTGTCATATTATTCTGAAAATTGCTCAGATCTCCCTTAATGATAGCTCAACGACAAGAAAATGAAAACAGATAATTATCTGATTTTGTGCTGTCTGTGTTCTGCTGCTTTGGAATGATGGTTGGAGATTGTTTATGATCCAAACAGGGAGATTGTGTTTGACTTGCTGACCAATACAGTCAGGCATGTTCAGGATCAGTAGAGTCATAAGTTAATTAGTTAAGTATCTTTTAAGCCTTCTGTCGTTATCATTTCTGAATATATCTTAGTATAAGTTTTAGTACACGATTTTGATATAATTTAATATCAAGAAAAATAATAATTATAGCCTTCTCATTTAATTACAGGAGTCATGATTCATTTCATCCCTCCCTTTAAGGGGATCAGAATACCAGTACGTCAGGAGCTGATCTGCAGCACTTCCCTGCTTGCCTTCTGCTCAGCGATTGCTCGACTCTCCTCTTTTTCAAGAGCTCTGGAATCTTGTTGCCTTCCAGCATTGTGCAGCTGTGGGAGGAAAACACAGACGTGCCAGGGCCCTTGTGTGATACAGTGTCCTGGACGTGTGGCAGCTCTGGCGAGCAGCTTTGGAGATCCAGTACCTGGGATGGGGTGCAGCTTTGGTGAAGAGTTTGAATCCCAGTCCCTGGGGATGGGGTGAGGCAGCTTCTGGGAGCAGGCTTTGAGGGATCCAGTTCGTGATTAGGGTGCACATTGGAGAGCTGTGGCAGCAGGCGTCCTGACCCTCAAACATAAAGCAGTTGGGGTAAAGTTCTGCCGCAGCATAGCTCTTGCTTTGTGGTTGGGTGGGCATTGCACTAATCCAGGAGGAGGAGAACCAACAACCCATCCTCGTCCACCCCTGTGAGTACCTTACTGGCAATCATTCATTTACAAGACTGCATTTCTTGCACTCGGCAGTTTTCTCCCGATTTTCCATTTTTCTTTTCCATCAGCTTTGCTCTAGTTTTAAACAAGCAAACCCACCGCAGTGAGCAGATGGAGTGACGACTGCTGTGTGGAAAGCCAGGATGGATCGTGCTGGCTTTCCCGAGGAATTTGCTGCGTGTGGCGCAGATGCGAGATATTGAACAGGGAGACGAAAGCTGGAGCTCCCTTCCCGCACCAAGTAGCTGCTGGTCAAGGAGGTATCTGCTCTCTTTTTTTT
>NDFG01000029.1:2566799-2619114 GCA_002167245.1 Sporophila hypoxantha
AACTGTTGCGTGCCCCCTGGTTTTACATAGAGAGACTGTATACCGTGTTGTCATATGGGATCTAGTGATTGGTGAAGCTCCCAGCCTCTGTGAAAAAACACATGTTTAAAGATGAAAGTAGGAAATAAGAGAGACTTCATAATTACAGATTTCCCTGAGCAGCTGCTATTCATGACAAAATGAGAGCCATGAAAAAGCTTTTTTTTTCCTTGTAAAAAAGTCTCCATGACATCAACAAGAAAGATTTCTCTCCTTAAGTAAATTGAGAAAAAACTATTCTAGAAATAGTAAACGAACTAAAATTTTTAAGTTTTGTTTCTTTACATTGTCAGCAGGGAAAAAATTTGTAAAGGAAAGTAAGTGTTCTGAAGTTTTATTATAATTCTTATTACTCTTTCTTTTAGTTAGTTAATAAATTTTCTTTATACCCTTTTCAAGTTTTTGAACCTACTTTACCTTTCTCCTAATCCTACCTCACAACAAGAAGTAAATACAGTAGTAATTAACCAATCCTAAACCCACCACACTCTTTAGTACATTAACCAAAAAAACCCTCAAAATTGGCAAATTTCAAATCAACAAACCAAAACCACACCATGGAGCCCTTGGCATTCCCTGGGCCAGGTGCCACCTTGCCCAAGGGTTGGCAGCTGCTCCCTCTGCTCCCAGCTGCATTTTCATCCTGCAGGACACAAACTCAGCCTGCAGAGCTGGGGCAGGCAGGCCCTCCTGGGACTGGGAAGAAGAATTCCCTCTCCCTCCTTCTCAGAATTCCTCTCAGCATTCCCTCATCCCTTCCTCTCAGAATTCCCTCTCAGAATTCCCTCTCAGCATTCCCTCATCCCCTCCCTGTCAGCCCTGGGCTTTGCCAGGTGGTTGTGTTGGCAGGGAAGCCCTGCAGGCTCAGGGATGCCCATTCCTGCAGCAGGGACTGAGGTTCTGCTCCTTGGGATGGCACTGCAGGGGGAGAGGGCCCTGATTCCTGCATTCCCTCTGCSCCCCGAGTGCTGACATCAAACAAGCTCCCCTGTGTGCAGTGCAGGGTGAAATCCTGMCTCTCAGCTCCAGTTCTTGCTGGGCTGATGCCTCCTGGACACAGGGCTGAGCCCTTCATCCCAACTGGTCACCCCATGGCCAGGTGACAGCACAGGAGCTGCTGGGATGGCCCTGGTGCTCAGKCTGGGAGCCAAACACATTTTTAAAGTTTTTCCTTCTACATTTCARACAGGAAGGTGAACTCCTGCCACCCAGGAGCTTGCTGAGGGTTTTGCTATGACTTTGAGTCTTGAATCCCCTGGGAGAGGAGGCTCCAGAGGGCTGGAACCCCTCTGCTCTGGAGCCAGGCTGGGAGAGCTGTGTGGTGGTGTTAACAGGGGGCTCAGGTTGAGGGAAGAGATGAGGATCTGACTCCATGCTTCAGAAGGCTTCATTTATTATTTTATGATATATATTGCATTAAAACTATACTAAAAGAATAGAAGAAAGGATTTAATCAGAAGGCTGGCTAAGAATAGAATAGCAAAGAATCATAACAAAGGCAGCTGTCTCGGACTCTCTTCCAAGCCAGCTGGAATGTGATTGGCCATTAATTAGAAACAACCAACATGGGCCAATCACAGATGCACCTGTTGCATTCCACAGCAGCAGATAATCATTGTTTACATTTTGTTCCTGAGGCCTCTCAGCTTCTCAAGAGGAAAAATCCTAAGGAAAGGATTTTTCATAAAAGATGTTTGCAACAGAGCTGGGGGTGCTCAGGGTAGAGATGAGAAGGGTTTGGAGAGACCTCAGAGCCCCTTGCAGGGCCTGAAGGGGCTCCAGGAGAGCTGGAGAGGGACTGGGGACAAGGGATGGAGGGACAGGACACAGGGAATGGCTCCCACTGCCAGAGGGCAGGGCTGGATGGGATGTTGGAAATTAGGAATTGTTCCCTGTGAGGGTGGGCAGCCCCTGGCACAGGGTGCCCAGAGCAGCTGTGGCTGCCCCTGGATCCCTGGCAGTGCCCAAGGCCAGGCTGGACAGGGCTGGGAGCAGCCTGGGACAGTGGGAGGTGTCCCTGCCATGGCAGGGGCTTGAAGGGGGTGATCTCTAAAATCCCTTTAAATCCAACATGCTGGGATTCTGTGATTTAAGAAAAATCAATGCATTTTGCATTTGGTGATTTAAAACCCCCACAAACAACAAGCCAAAGCACCCTTCCAACTCAAAAAAAGAATGTAGAAGCCACAAGCAGCTGTCCCAGAGGGGGCTCATGGTGTGTGCCCCATCCCAGCAGAAATCAGRCAAGGCTGTGCTGCTGCTCAGGGTTTGAAGTCAGGTGTCACTGTCATATTTTCTCAAAAATCTCTTTGCCCAGGATTTTCTCCTGGGAAGCTGAGAAGCCTCAGAGGAAAATGAAAACAATAATTATCTGATTTGCTTCTCCTGTGTTCTACTCCTTTGGAATGTGGTTGGAGATTGTTTATCCAACAGGTGAATTGTTTTGACTTGCTGACCAATCACAGTCAGGCCTGTGTCAGGACTCATAAGGAGTCATAAGGTTTTTATTAGTATCTTTTAGCCTTCTGTCTGTATCATTTCTGTATTCTTAGTATAGTTTTAGTACAGCATTCTTTTATATAATTTAATATCAGAAAATAATAAATTAGCCTTCTCCATCTTATTACATGGAGTCAGATTCATCATCCCTCCCTTTAATGGGGGATCTCAGAAAATACCAGAGTCAGGAGCTGATCTGCAGCACTTCCCTGCTTGCCCTGTGCTCAGCATTGCTCCACTCTGCCTTTTCAAGTGCTCTGGAATCCCTTTGTGCTTCCCAGCTTGTGCAGCTGTGGGAGGAAACACAGACTGCCAGGGGCCCTTGGTGTGATCAGTGTCCCTGGGACGGTGTGGCAGCTCTGGGAGCAGCTTTGAGATCCCAGTCCCTGGGATGGGGTTGCAGCTTTGGGAGCAGCTTTGAGATCCCAGTCCCTGGGATGGGGTGGCAGCTCTGGGAGCAGCTTTGAGATCCCAGTCCCTGGGATGGGGTTGCAGCTTTGGGAGCTGTGGCTCAGGGTGCCTGACCCTCAAACAAGCAGTTGGGGTAAATCTCTGCCAGCATCAGCCTCTTGCTTTGTGGTTGGGTGGATCTGCACTAATCCAGGAGGAGGGGAACCCAAACCATCCTCTCCACCCCTGAGTTCCCTTACCTGGCAATCATCTTTACCAAGCTTGCATTTACATTGCACTGCAGTTTTCCCCATTTTCATTTTTCTTTTCCATCAGCTTTGCTCGGTGTTTTAAACAAAGCAAACCCCAGCAGTGAGCAATGAGTGACACTGGCTGTTAAAGGCCCAGGATGGATCTGCTGCTTTCCCAGGAATTGTGCTGCTGTGCCAGGGATGCATGAACAGGGAGYCAAAGCTGGGAGCTCCCTCCCCACCAATAGCTGCTGTCAAGGAGGTGTCACAATAAATGCATTACTCAGCTCCTCGAGGTGCTTACAGGGCTGTTCTGCTGCTCCCTCATTTCCCAGGGAGTGCAGCTGCTCCAGCTGTCAATCACCATCCCTCACACCCCGTGCTGGGGATAGAAATCACTCACCCAAACTCRGTCTGCAGGAATATCCCTGCAATTCCCAAGGACCTGAGGCTCCTGAGGCTTTGCAGGGATCTGGCAGAGAGCAGCAGGGGCTGTGCAAGCCCCACTGCTGATGGCATCACCCAGCCCAGGCTTCCAGCAGTGCCTGGAATGGGGAGCTGAGCAGGGATTGGTGTTTGGGAGCTGCTGCTGAGGGACTGGAGGGAACTGGGACCAGTGGGTGAACTGTGSTTGTACTGGAGGTTGAATGTGACTGTGCAAATCACCCTGAAATCACCCCAAAGTCACCCCAAGATTAACCCAAAGTCACCCCAAAACCACCCCAAAATCAACCCAAAGTCACCCCAAACCACCCCAGAGTCACCCCAAAATCACCCAAAAACCACCCCAAAATCCCCCCCAAAACTGTCGCTTTACGTATCATAAGGTATATAGCAATGCTGCTTTAAGCATTATAAAGTATATGGCAGCAGTTCTTATTATCATTGTGCTGCAAGGATCCTGTGGCTTCTGAGCACCATACCTTCTTGCAGTGATTCTTCAGGATCCTTGCAGCAGCCATCTGACTCCTSTTGCTGTCTCTTCTTTCTGTCTTCTGCCTCTTCTCTGACTCCTCCCTTTTATACTGGTGGTCTTTAATTGGTTGTGGGCGTGGTGGTCTTAATTGGCTCCAGCTGTAACTTACTGGGGAGATGATTATCATGGCCTCTTACAGTCCTTCCTACACAAAACCAACCCAAAAACCACCCCAAAATCACCCAAAGCCACCCCAAAATCACCCCAGAGTCACCCTGTGGTAGCAGAGGGGCTCTGGGGCTGCTCCCCCAGCTCAGCCTGACCTTGCCCTGGCCTCAGCCTTGCCTGCTCTGCTGTTCCTGGTGTTTCCTAGGGGCTGACAGGGACCTGTGCTCTGCTCTGCCTGTCTGGAATTCCCTCCCAGCCCAGCCTGGTGGCAGCTCCCTTTGTGTGTTTGTCCCCACATGCACAGCTCAGGCTTGCAGCATCTTTGTTCCAGGCAATCATTTGCTCAGGGAGATTTCTCTCCTGATTTCTGCGCTTTGGTTTGAGCGTTCAGACGTTAAAAATGGTGTTTCAGCTGCAAACAGAGCAGGTTTGTTCTGCAGAGATGCTCACCTGAGCCCATCTTCACCTTCTAAAAGTCAGCTTATTGTGGTTTCTTCCATCTGATGTCACTTGGAGCAAGTGTAGGAGGATTTTGSTGGCAGATAGGTCAGAAATCACAGCCCAAGTCCCAGTTTGGGCACCAAGCTCAGGCTCAGGGTGTTAATCCTGATCCTTCAGCCCCAGCTCAGTGCTTTAACCAGGGCATGGTTGTTGTTGTGTCTGAGACAAAGAGAACTTTGTTTACCTGTGAAATTTGCTCATTGTGATTTTTATGCTCAGTGGAAAGAAGAACACGACTCCAAATCAGCTGCTTGGCTGCCCTTGAGAAAAAATATATTCAGGTTAAAAACAGCAAAGTAAATACCACGTCCCTGTTAAGTGCCTGATAGTTACACATATTACATCCCAGAGTAATTATAATTTAATTAGCACTCTGGCAGCGCTGGAAGGAGATGGAGTTACAGTGGAGAGTCGTGTTCCTGCTGAGGAATTCCTGCATTCCTGGAAGGGCCCTTCAGGAGTGGGAGCAGCAGCCAAACCCCCAGGGCAGCAGAGAGCCCAGACCTGCAGGGCTCCCTTTGCTGTGGCCACAAGGAATGAGGTGTTCCTCCCTGCAAGGCCCTGGGATTGGATTTAGGATTGGATTTGGGATCAGACGTGCAGTCCTGGCCACCCAGACTCTGGTCACCATCTGAGGGGTTTCTAAGGAGAAATGTTTGGCCCTTTTTTTCTTTGCCTTTTCCTGCACTTTGTTTTGTTGTCAGTCAGGCTGTAAGTGCCAGGTGCTAAAGAAATCCATGTTATTCCTCTTTGAATATTTTTATATCCAAATACCAATATCTGTTTRCTTTTTATTCCACCTGATTTTTAGGGTTTGGGGTGGAGGGGTTGAAATGKGATGGTCTGCAAGGTTCCAGCCCAAACCCTTCTCTGAAATAAAAGGTCAGGAAATCTTTCCCCTTCACAGGGTGAAATCTCTGCCTCCATGTGCTGTCACTCGGGGCTTTGAAGAGGTACAAACTCAAATCTTTAAATCTGGGATTTATAATCAGACTTTATTGTCCTCCTGAGGAGCTGAGCACTGGTTTGAAGGTGCTGTGCGTGTTAAATCCCAGGATCTGCTGAGGCCCCTCCTGCTCTGCTCCAGCTGCCAATGAGCTGGATTCCAGGGGCTGCCAATTAGCACAAATGAGCTTTTAAACACCTTCTGGGGGAACTTTGAAGCCCTGGCTGACTTTGCCCTGGGGAGTTGTGCATCCCTGCCTGGAATAAACAGGTCTGATTTGCACAGGCAAGCCCTGCCAGGTTAACGGAGATCCCGTGGCACTGAGGGCCCCAAGGAGCTCCTGAGGCTGGGTTGAGGTGACTGATGCTCCCTGTTTGGGGCTAATCTGGGGTGTGCTCTCCTTCCCTGCCCCATTCCTGAGCAGGGATCCAGGGATGMGGACTCTGGGATTCCCTCACCTCCRYGCTRAGGTTGAAATTTCCAGCTGCTTGCTTTTGTCAGACCTTTYTCTCCTGTTGGTGGCTGTGCTGTAAGCAGTGGGGCAGCAGCAAACATCCTGGCCCTGCTGGGCTCAGCTCAGCTTCTGGGCTGCTCACAGGGTGTGCTGGAGCCTGGCTGTGCAGGGAAGGTGGAACAGAGGTTTCCAGAGCTGCTCTGAGGGTCACACCCTCATGGGACCAGCACAGAGGGAAAACAAACCCAGGTTCACCAGATCCTGAGCCTTCCTGATCCATCTCTGCTGATCTGGGCTCCCTTTGTGTCCTGCCTTGAATTGCAGTGGCTTTCCAGGCAGGCKAAGTGTTTTTCTTGCATCTTTTATGCATTTTTCAGTGGCTTCTACTATGAGCCAGTGCACAAATGAAAATCTTGCCCTGTTTTATCTCAGCCCCAAGCCTGAGACTCTGTGTGGCCTCTCCTGTGGGGGTGTCCTAATAAATCACAGGGAGTGATCACAGTTATTCCCCAGTTCTGCCTTTGTGGATAAATGGGGCCTGTTCAGGGTCACAGCCCCAGCATGCAGATGTTTGCAGATGTGCTGTAGGGGCTGTGGGAAGGACTCTCAGCCCCTGAGCTCTGGGGAGGCACCTGGGCAGGTCCCTGTGTGCCAGAGGGGCCCCCAGGTGTGAGTGCATCTCTGAGTGCCCCCAGCAGCAGGAAATGGGCTCAGGGGAGCAGCCCTCTTCCAAGGGAGAGCACTGCAGCTCTTTCCTCTATTCCTCAACAGCACCAAGTCCCACTTGAGGGTGATTATCAAATTCACTTTGGCCAAGGTGCCTTCTCTGGGGTTTGTGCTCTGGGACTCAGAGTGCAGCCCCCYAATGCTGCCCACAGGAGCACCAGGGCCATTGGAGATGTCACCTGTGACATTTCCAGTGATGGAGAACAGCCCCAAACCCCTTCTGCACGTTCTCATGGCCCTGGGCAAGGCTCATCCCAGCTCAGGGCTCTTGGCCTGGAAGGGTTTTCCAGGTTGGTGCCTTTAGGGTGGGTGTGGGAGCTGGATGGGCTCTGGGCATGGGGGCTCCTGCTGTGGGACTGGGGTCAGCCCAGTCCTGGGGCTGGGGTTTTACARCAGGGGACAGAACACAGAGAGCTGGGGCCAATTGCTGCCTGCACATGAGCATTTGGCAGCCTGGAGCAGCACTTCCATCTGGGGACTCCTGCACAAAGTGCCTGGGCCATGGAGGAGGTGTCCAAGCAGCCAGGGATCTTCAGTGCTGGGARATCCTTGGGCTTGGAGAGCACACCAGGAAGGAAAAGGCTTTTAGGCAGTGGTTTCYTCCTGGAGGGGAATTTTGTCATTGAGCTTGGATGAGGAAATCAAAATCAGCAGTGGCTCCCAGGCTGGGCACAGGGTGGGCACCAGCTTTTGATGCTGCTCTAGCAGCAAGGCTGGGAAACAGCAAAGCCCTGCCCAGGAGGTCATTAACCACAGTGCTTTTCTCACCAGAGACTCAGGGCTCTGGCACCTGTGGCAATATCAGCATTCAGTTCAGCAGCTCCAATGGGGAAAGCACTAAACTGATTTGTAAATGGTTTTTCTCAAGAGCATCCAGGTGTTAAACTCACCTGACAGAGGAGGWACAGAGCTACAAAGGAGTTAAATGCTTTGCCTGAAGTTCCAGAGCAGGCAGAGAACAGTGACAAAGTCAAATATGTGTTCAGCAAGGTCGCAGGCATGGGTGGATGTAAGAGGTATTTTCAAAAATCCAGTTTTCACAGCCTCCTTGCCATTAAAGTTTAAGTGGTATTAATCCCCAGTAAATTCAGCAAAGCCATTCAATCCAGCATCTCTTTTATGTGGTATCTCTTATTTTTAATTTGTTTCACAGGTTCTGTGGCACTTAGCAACAGCAGGGAAATAAACCCATTGGAAACAGACAATTAACCAAGGGCYCTGGGGCAGGGAAACAGAATTGTTCAAGGAACAGCTCTTGGAGATGCTGCCCTGGGGATGAGATTAAGGAAGGGATGCTGCTGGGGACTGAAATGCCATTCCTTCATGGACATTTGGTTACATCCCTGGGAAAGACATCCAGCTTTCTCCATGCCCCTGCAGTGAGGGGAGCTGGGAGCGTGGCTCTTCCAGCAATGCACCAAGGTGTCCCACAGGGATGTGGGATRCCCCTTTGGAGGTGTGCTCTGTGTGTGACACCAGATTTGGGGCTTTTGCCATCAGGCTCCTGCCTGGGCACTGCCTCCCCTGGCTGCCCTGGCCCCGGGCACTCTGTCCTTCCTGCAGAAATCCAGGATGAGCTCACTGACAAAGCACAGCCTGCTCCATGGAATGCATCCTGCATCCTGCCTGGGGTGTTTGGGGTTGGGAGGAGCTGGGATGGGGATAGGAAGTGTGTGAGATGGAGGCAACATGCGCTTGGAGTTGTGGCTGATGTGAGAAATGACTGCTCACTTTTAAAATTTTAAAGGTTTGTTAAACCTTAACAAAAAATACAACAAAAGGAGTGAATGAGGATTCAGCGCTGGGAGCCCCTGTGACTGTCAGCCTTGTGCTCATCTTCAGAATGGATGCTCTGCCTTTTATACCTCTAGCCCATCCTAAAGTCCTGTCAGTGACTCCTTCCCTGCCATCCAGGGGTGCAGATCACTTTCTTACACCTTGATTTGGGGTCAGCTGTTGCCATAGGAACAGCCCAATCCTCCCAAATGCCCCTGTGTGCCCAAGGCCATCCCATGGTAACAGTGCAGGGGGAGGACACATTGCAGCAACACAACTGCACATCTACAGAACTTCCCTTAACACACACATAATGTTCAGCCCTTCACTGTGAGAGCCAACATCTCATTTCCCATCTGGAACCCTGAGGAGCCCGTGGGGAGGAGGCTGAGAGGGCCAGGGCCAGGCAGGAGGCTCTGCCTCATGCTCACCCTCCCCTGGCTGTGGCCCAGCCCTGTCTGAGGATGGCGAGTGGGATGAAGCTGAGGAAGACAATGGCAGGAGGGGCAGGGCAGCTCTGCCTGGGGCTCTGCTCTGCCTGACCCCATTTCCCCGTGCAGGGATTGCTCTTGTCCTGCTGCAATCCCATTCTGGGAATGGGCTGACTCCAGCTCTGTCACAGTCACATTCTCTGAAAAATCCCCTCACCCAGGATTTTTCTCCTGGGAAGCTGAGAAGCCTCAGAGAAAAGGAAAACAATTCTTCTCTCATTTGTTTCTCCTGTGTTGTGCTCATCTGGAATGTGTTTGGAGATTGTTTACCCACAGGTGATTGTTCCATTGGATTCTGCTGTGAGTTGTTTTCACTCTTTGGCCAATCAGGGCCAAGCTGTGTCAGGACTCTGGAAAGAGTCACGAGTTTTCATTATTATCTTTTTAGCATTCTGTAAGTATCCTTTCTGTATTCTTTAGTATAGTATAGTATAGTATTCTTTAATATACTATAGTATTCTAAAGTAATAAATTGGCCTTCTGAGACCATGGAGTCAGATGCATCATTCCTGCCTTCGTGGGGCACTCCCTGCAGATACAACACAGCTCCAGGCTCTGCCTGCCCCCCCAGGCACCCCAGGGACAGGCCAGGCTGCACAGGCCCCTTCCCAAGGGAGGGCTGGTCCAGAAGCCAAGAGTCTGGAACCAGAGCTGCTGCTTTCCAGTGGCTTTTTACTTCTGCAGTTCCCCTCCTCCCCCTTCTCTCTGAGGGAGCAGAGGTTTCCTCCGTGGCTTCGTGGAGGGTGCCCTGAGAGCAGGATGTCACCCCAGGGTGGCCTGGGGACACTCAGCAGGGATGCTGCCCCTCAGCACCCAGAGCCTCCTGTGAGCTCAGACTGGGCCCAGGCTGGTGCTGCCTGGGCTGGACTGGTCAGAGCTGGAGGCTCTGTCCTGGCAGTGCCAGCCACAGCTGCCAGTGGGGCAGAGGGCGTGGGTGGGTTCTGTCCCACTGGGATCTGCCTCTGGCTGTCCCTGTTTGATGTTCACAGGGGTGAATCCTTAATGCCCTACCCTTGTATTAAATTTCCACACAAACATTCCCATGTCCAAACCTGTGTTACTTATCCCAGACTTCAATATTTTTTAATTTATTCTCTGAGCACAGAGGGGACAGCACTGAGTTGTTTCTTTTGCAGGCAGGTCCTTAATCTTGCCTCTGGCCAAGAGAAAATCCAGTGTTTTATCACAGAGTGTCACATGAAAATAAAGGTGATGTTCTTCCTTTCCCTGCTGTCATCAGGGAAATCATTGATAGGCCACTAATTAAAGCCCCAGGCCTTAATTTGATAATTTACCTGACATTTTCTGCYTATTGGGAGTTGGTTGAATTTCAGCCCTGGAGCTCAGAGTTTCCTGCTGAGATGCTGGATCCCAGCAGTGAGCCCCAGCTGGGTGGTGGAGGTGCAGAGGCAGCAGGGATGGGAAATCCCAGAGTGYAAAATGGGATTGTTGCRATGAGCCCCCAGCTGGAGCCCCCTYGAGCAGCRRTGGTGTCCCCAGCATGGGGAGGAGCTGTGTCAGAYCCCAGGACATTGCTCTGGCTGCCCTGGGTGACTCCAGACCCTGGCAGGGGCTCAGAGACCTTGGCACAGAGTCACAAACACCTGTGCCTTTGATTTTAGCCCATGGAAACAATTACCAACGTTGTGTGAGGAGTTACAAGCCACATGAGTTTGAGTAGAATGATAGTGAATTTGTCACAGGGTGAAAAAGTAGAATTTTGGGGATTTAGAATGGGGGTTCAAGAGACAAGATGGAGGAATCTGGGCGTGTCCTGTCCTTCTTCTTGTTCTTTTCCTCCATCTTCTGCTGTGATGGTGACACTTCTGGATTGGTTTAGAGTAGAGACAGACTGTCTAACATAGGTGATAGGTATTGGGAAATGATTGTAAATAAAGTACACACAGTTCTTAGTATAAAAAGCCAACCCCACCCCAAGGGCAGGGACTGTGCCACAACCCGACCTGCTGGACAGATCTCAGCAGGTCAGAGAGAGAATGGAACAGATCAGAGAAAATAAACAACCTTGGAAAGCAGAGCTGAGGAATCTCAGCTTCTTTGGTCATGGGGCTGGGAAAAAAGAGACTTTAATACCTTGGGGTCATCTCAGCCACAGAAACCTGAGAGKCCTGGAGCTGTGGGGCAAGGCCAGAGGAGCCATGACATTGATAAAGGCACTGAAGCTCCTCCCCATGGATACAGCCTGGGAAATTTGGGATTGTTCAGCCTGGGGAASAGGCTCTCCAGCACCTGCCASGCTCTGGAGGGGACACAGGGAAGGCAGAGAGGGACCCTGCACCAGGAACTGGAGGGACAGGACACAGGGYATGAGGTCAGACTGCCAGAGGGCAGGGATGGATGGGATATWGGGAATRAGGAATTGTTCCCTGGCAGGCCCTGGCAGAGGTTATTCCATGGATTCCCCATCCCTGGCAGTGCCCAAGGCCAGGCTGGYRYYGGCTTGGAGCACCCTGGAAAGGTGGAAGGTGTCCCTGCTAGGTGGAACTGGATGAGTTTTAACCCATTCCATGATTCCATCCATGATTTTAAGATGTGTGACTTCAGTGTGTTGAAATAGGAATGGCAGGGTTGGGAGAGGGACAAAGAAATTCCTTCAGGACTGCCCCAAATGCTGCCTTGTGGTGAGGAAGGTGAGCAGCTCCAAGATCCAGGTTTATTAGAACCAGCAGCAGCTTAGCAGGAATTGGACACCCTGGAAGTTCTTCCAGTCTGTTCTCAGCCTCTTGCAGTCAATGGTAAATGCACTAATTATTTTTTTAATATCTTTTTTCTACATATTTTATAATCTGCTCTTTAGTGTAAAATTGGAAGCCAAATCCAATTGTGGGGGAAAATTAATTTCCTTGAATTGAAGGGGCAATCTCCTTGAGACTTTTTAATCATTAGATGATAACTGTGAGCTAAAGAAAGGCAGACCATTAAAGTCACTTAATAGAGCAGGATAAATGTTGTTCCCTGAATCTCCTTCATCTTTATTTAGAGATCCACGAGGAGGATATTTCATAAAAGCTGCTCTTCCTGACCTTTCTTCACTTGTTCTGTAGAAGAGCCAACCAAAAGAATGGCAAGGAAGTAACACTGTGGAGTTCTGGATACAAACCCAATAATTCTGCTCAGCATCTCTGCTCTTCCTTCCTGCCAAATTCTGCTTTTCCTTTCTCATTAAAGGGAGAATAGCTATTGGACACATAAAAATGCATTCGGCTGAGCTGGGTGATTTTTAAAAACAAGCTGTGTAAATGCTTTTAATTAAGGGGCAGAGGAACAAGAGGCTTTATCAGCTCTTTGTCTGCAGGCCATTATTTCGTTGGGGATGAGCAATCCATTATTGTCAGCGGCCACCTTTTTGAGGGATTTACTCCCAAATCAAATGGTGTTTTTATTTAAATTGTTGAGTGCTGCTTGATTCCTCATTTATTTAATGTGGAGGCATTGTTAGAGAGGAGAATGGAGAATGGAACTTAATTTGGGTTGCTGGAGGGAGCAGGACTGGTGCCTTGGGGTCCTGGGCTGGAACGGGACCTGCAGCACAATGGGGAGGGGGAAAACTGGAAGGTGAAGCTGCTAAATCCCAGTTCWGCTGTTTCCAAGAGAATTTTGGGAAGGATTGATGGCTCTGTGCTTTATTTATGAAGTGAAGTCATGTTGTGAAGTCTCAGGAAGAAATTCCTCCCTGTGAGGGTGGGCAGGCCCTGGCACAGGGTGCCCAGAGCAGCTGGGGCTGCCCCTGGATCCCTGGCAGTGCCCAAGGCCAGGCTGGACAGGGCTGGGAGCAGCCTGGGACAGTGGGAGGTGTCCCTGCCATGGCAGGGGTGGCACTGGGTGGGCTTTAAGGTCCTTTCCAACCCAACCGTTCCATGATTTATAAATAACAATGGAAGAAGCTCTCAGGGTACAGCTCCTGTTCAAGGCTCCTGAGCTGTTTCCAGCCCAGAAAACCTCATTTACCTGGTTGAGGGTTCCCACTGATCCACATTATTGGGTCCAAAATMCAGTTTCCTGTGTCTGAAACTTTCTCCTGGATTCTCTTTCTGGCTTTTACCTCTCCTCTGAGTGTCTCTAACAGTTTTTGACAGGAGAAGTCAGAGGTTTCCACACCTATTCCCAGTGGAGGAGATGAACTGGGTTGTTCATACCCTGGATAAAACCAGAGCAATTTTCCCTTCTCTTAAATTCCAGGAGGTAATCTAGGATAATGGAACTATTAGATTTGGCATCTGTAAGGTGGTTATCATTTCAGGAGGAATTGTTTCTGTTAATGGCAGTTAACTTGCTACAAATAAAGCAAGAGAATTGAAATCTTAAGTACCAGAGTGGCAGCAAACCATGAAACATTATCCTGCTCCATGGAAGGAAGGCTGAGCCAGCTGTCAGGGAYGAAATCTATTGGAAAAACCCTCTGATGGATTCCAATTGGAACTAATTTAATGTGGCAGCAGCATCCAGCTCTTCTACTTTCTATTAGAAATATTAAAATGTCTATAAATAATAAMATTAAAGTGGGCAGAAGCTTTCATCCAAGGAACTCGTGGGTTTCATCAGGATGAGTTTGGTGGCTGTTGGTGSAGCTGAGCTGTGAAATCCTTGGAATTCCTGAGCTGCCCTGGGGACCCCAGGATCCCCTGGCAGATCTGGGCACCGTGTGAGGTGTGGATGGAGAGCTGGGGCCTGTCTGAGCCAGTTCTGGGGGAATTCAGGGCTGTTCTCCACCTCTGCAGGCCAAACCTGCTCAGTCCAGCCTTGGATGTGCTCCATGGCATGGACAGGGCTGGAATGGGCTTTGGGCCAGGATTTGGGGGCTGCTGTTACCACACAGGATCCTGTCAGCCCATCCCTGCCTCGAGAGCAGCTTCCCTCTGCAGAGCAGGCATTCCTGGGGGCTCTGGGATTTCCATGGGCTCACAAAGGTGATGATGGGCATCCCATCCCCCTGTTTAGAGCTTGGAGCTCAGGGTGGGCAGGGGAGCCCTGGGGCTCCCCAAAAACCAGCCTCTGGCAGAACCTTGTGTTGGGATGTTGGGGGTCTMCATGGCAATCCCCTCACTGTAAAATCACTGACTGAGTGGGCCCCTGGGTTTTTCCTTTACAGCACAGATCCAAAGAGCAGCAGTCAGATGGGAAAATGCTTTTTCTATTTCTGTTCCAGCAGAGGGAATATCCCAGGGGCAAACTGTGCACACACCATGGCAGCAGCAGCAGCTGGGAGTGTCCCCGAGCAGAGCCACGTGGGGCTGTGCAGTGCTGGGCTCCGGGCAAAGTGCAGCTCTATGGAGAGGGTCACACGGGCTAAGCACTCAAAAAATCCCCTGAAATGTGATCTCAGAGGGRTGTGAATCAGAACTGCATCTCAGGGCAGCTGGAGCAGCTGGAGAGCTGCTCCATGGGTTTGTGAGTAATGAGGGTRATTAGTAAACACAACCATCTATAATGTCCTTAAAATTGCACAGTTATGACAAATTAACTCCTGGCACTGTGATTTTCCTCCCTCCTTGTGCTATTTCATTGATGCTCCCAGTTTRCTGGGTTATTTCCCTGTCCCTGGCTGCTGCAGTGTGAGCTGAGAGCTCAGAGCTGGAGGGCACGAGGTGCAGGGGGGATGTGACAGCTCAATCCCTAACCCAGAGCCCTGCTGATACTGGGGGAACTGGGAAATGACCCCACAGATGGTTCTCCAAACAATTTTTAAAGGATTTGCTTCTACAGATTTGCAGTGAGCTTGTTGCTGGTGGCCATGGCTCCTTTGTGATTCCAACTGGAAATGCTCTGTCCTGGAATACCCTAAAAATACCCATCCTAAATTCTACTCCATTCCAGACARGCTGGAAGTAAGAGAAGGGTGTCTTGGTTTGGAAAGCCAGGTGTCTGCTAAGGAAGGCAGGAGCCTCCCCTGAATTGGAAAATGCAAACCCCCTCCCTCTGAATTYTTATAATTCTGAAATTAAGGGGCTCTCAGGCAAAGATATGGGAGGAGGAATAACAGCTCTTTAAGGTTAAAATACAAATGCAATAGTACAAAAAAAAGAAAACAAACACTGCCAGAGTCAGACCATGGCCTGCCCCCCTGTGTGTCAGGGGGTGGCACAGCCCCATCCCATGGGGGCTCAGCCCTCCTGCAGTGCCAGCTGTGCTGCTGCTGCAGCAGGGATCCTGCACAAGGGGGGAGTTTTCCTCTGCAGCTCCAGGGCTGCTGGAGATGGGCCTGGGCTCCCTCTGGCAATGCAGGGCAGCAGAAAGCTGCTCCTCTGGCAATGCAGGGGGCAAAGGCTGCTGTGCTGTGCCAGGCTCAGATTGGATCCAGGTAGGAATGCTTGGCTCCTCCCCTGGGCGCAGCATCTCCCCATGGGATGCTGGAATTGGATCAGCCCTGCAGGGACACTCAGTGGCCATGGACAGCAGAGATCTCCTGCAGGGAGGGTTGGCTGTGGGAGAGAGAAAGAAAAAACTGCCCATGGGCAGCAGAGAACTGCCCCAGCTCTGACAGATGGGGATAGAACACACACCCATTTCTAACCTAAGACACAGGGAAAGGCCATTATTATATTTCCATTATTATATTTCCATTATTATATTTCCGTTATTATATTTCCATTATTATATTTCCTTCATTTAGGGCAGAGTTGCGCCCTTGCCCACAGACACCCCAAGGTATTTCCAGTAAAGCACAACCTGAGAGCTCCTCCATAAWAACTCCAGGAAAGCCTTTCTCCAGTCTGTACAGCCTGAAATGAGCTTGGATTTTGGACCATTTATTGCAGTGGTAAAACAATGTCTTCAAAGGCACATAGCCATGAAATCTTTGGGATGGGCAGTTGTTGGGAAGGATGAAAGTTTGACAAGAAAGTCTCACAGATATGTGTGCTTAGCAGAAAGATTTTTAAATGTAGAGTCTGATGAAGGAATAGAGATGGAAACAAATTTTGATATAGAAGAAAAGAATTGCTGAGCCAGCCTCACTGGCTAACCAAGGAGGCAAAGGGTGTGTTAGTTAGAAGGGGTTTGTATGGCTTAGAGCAAAGGATAAACCCACCCCAAACAAGAAGATGTTTTTACCAAGCAGAAAGAGCACAGGCAAACAAGGCAGCAAATGTGGCAAGTAGAAAAAAGGTCTCAGAACTTTCCACTGCAGGAAAACTGAGAAACAACTTCTAGCGTAAACTGGAATGTACTAACTTTTAGTGATTGGAGAACAGTAACATGAATATGGTAATTACAGTAGTTATGATGGGCTGTAGGTAAAAGCTAACTATCCTGGCTATCCTCTCAGCTGCCTTGGGAGGATGAATAGGACTCAACCAAACACAAATCTGAAAAATCCTAGCTTCTTCTTCCATCTCCCACCTAGGCTGAAGAGCAATCATTATCATCTACAACCCAAAACTTACCCTCCTCAACTTCTACCTATATGCTATAGGTAGAAGTTATATATAAAAATAACTATAAAAAATAACTGCAACCATTTTCCTCGCCCTAAACACAATCAAGATTGGTTCTACTGTATAAGATGCTCAGCAAAGAAAAGTCTATAATGCATTGTAACCAAAACCAAAGGGTCTCCAGGGCTGCCTGCAGCTGGAGCTGACAGCTGTGGGCACAGCTCTGTCACCCACCACCCTGGACTGCTGTAACACCTTGGGTACAAGAAACTGCATTTTGTGTACAACAAACTGCATTTTATATACAATAAACTGCATTTTGTATATAATAAACCGCATTTTGTGTACAACAAACTGCATTTTGTATACAATAAACTGCATTTAGAAGAGCAGCCTGGAGTCCCACATCTCTTATTCAGGCTCTTACAAGTGGCGCTGGGAGGCAGCTGAGCCAGCAGCAATGAGCCCGTGGGCCAGCAGGGGTGGGACAATGTCGCTCAGTGTCCTCAGTGTCCTCAGTGTCCTCAATGTCCCTCGATGTCCCTCAATGTCCCTCAGTGTCCTCAGTGTTCTCAGTGTCCCTCAATGTCCCTCGATGTCCCTCAATGTCCCTCAGTGTCCTCAATGTCCCCCAGTGTCCTCAATGTCCCTCATGTCCCCAGTGTCCCTCAGTGTCCCTCATGTCCTCAATGTCCCTCAGTGTCCCTCAGTGTCCCTCAATGTCCCTCAATGTCCCTCAGTTCCCTCAATGTCCCCCAGTGTCCCCCAGTGTCCCTCAGTGTCCCTCAATGTCCCTCAGTGTCCCTCAGTGTCCCTCAGTGTCCCTCAGTGTCCCGCCAGTGTCCCTCAGTGTCCCTCAATGTCCCCTCAATGTCCCCAGTGTCCCCCAGTGTCCCCTCAGTGTCCTCCTCAGTGTCCCTCAATGTCCCCAGTGTCGCCTCAGTGTCTCTCAGTGTCCCTCGATGTCCCTCGATGTCCCTCAGTGTCCCTCAGTGTCTCTCAGTGTCCTCGATGTCCTCAGTGTCCCTCAGTGTCCCTCAGTGTCTCTCAGTGTCCCTCAATGTCCCCCAGTGTCCCCCAATGTCCCCCAATGTCCCCAGTGTCCCTCAGTGTCCCTCAATGTCCTCCGTGTCTTCTCAGTGTCCCCCAGTGTCCCTCAGTGTCCCTCGCTGTCCTCAGTGTCCCTGTGCTCCTCTCGTGCAGGACCCCGGCCATGATCGGCTGCTCCTTCGTGGTGAACAGGAAATTCTTCGGCGAGATTGGGCTGCTGGACCCCGGCATGGACGTGTACGGAGGGGAGAACATCGAGCTGGGCATCAAGGTCGGTGCCACTGGGCAGCACAATGTCCCCTCAGGGTGCTCCCAGGAGCCCAGGGGTGTCCCTGAGCTGAGCAGTTCCTGGGATCCCTCAGGGCAGCTGGGAGGTGCTGGCATTRGCAGCGTTTTCATTTCACTTTGCGGGAGAAAAATGACTCGGTTCTGGGGATGAGTTCAATTTTTTTCCTTGGATTCCAATCTGTGTGACCTGGTGCAAAAAAGGTGCTGGGATGAAATGGCATTTCCAGCTTGAACCTGGCTGTGTGGTCACAGTGTTGCTGGAAGTTYCAGGGATCTTTAATAGCAGGAAAAACACGGCTGGGTGAGCAGTGTTTGGGGGTGCTGGGGCTCCTCTGAGTGTCTCAGGAAGATGCAAAGCCTGCAGATATTTTCCAGGCATTTAGCATCTGCAAATAAAACGTGCTCACAAGCACAAAAGCTGCGTTGAACAGTGAAACTCTACAAGGCAGGATTTCAGAGCTGCCTCAGTGCCTCCCCCTGACAACATCCCTTGATTGCTGTGTACAATATTAGATCTGGCTTAGTGATTCAAGTGTTTACACACACTGAAGTGATTCATAAGTGATGAATTCCATGTTCAGAGTAACCTGGGATGGCAGAGTCTGTGGAGATTCTTCCAGGCATGGTTTGGAGTACACTTGTGCATTAACGAGCTGATAGGGGGAGGCTGGAGACTTCTAACTGGAAAATTACATTGATTGTGCTGTTGTAAAAATGAAAAATCATTGTTCAGCTCAGAGATTCACCAGAGGATATTTGCTTTGCTGGCAAGGCACAGGAAACTTAGGAAATCTGTTGTTGTTGGCTATGGGGAGCAATAATCTCCCTTAAACAAGGGAGTGGAAATTAAAGGTTTTCAATGTGCCACAGAGCTCCTCTCCTTGTGAAGTGATTACTGCTCATCCTGCAGTGGGGCTGCAGGGATCCCTCTCCAGACCCTCTCGTGCCTCTCCTGGTTTGTTTCAGTTTGGGATTTCTGGTCTCATTGTGGAGCTGCTCTTCTCACAGTAATTTCAGCTAATTTGCCTGGTTTGGGGGGATTTCATTGAAAATTGGCTTCTTAACTGGAAAAATTGGATGMATGTCTCAGTGAAAGTGGTGAGCATTTGTCCTCTTCTTTTTCATGTGCTGATTTTTTTGGAAAGGCCCATAAACATCCTTATGGGAAAAAACCCCCTTCTGTTCCCCAAGTGACTTTCCCAAGCTTGAGTTTCCAAGCCACACATTTTCACACTCATGCTGTGTGTTCTGGACAAGGTTTTTAAATTACTGGTGGTTTTGAGAGCCAAAATACTTAGAAATCTGCCTTTTAAGGCTGCACAGAAAGTAGAATTTTAAAGATTCTTGAGCTCCAAAAATCTGTTTGTTGGTGTTTTGCTGTTTTGCCTGATAAGTGGCTGTCTGGAGTCCCAAAGGTAACTTGGGGGTTCCTTGGTTGTTTCAGTGATTCCTGGATGAAAATAAATGCAGAAAGTGTTTCRTTTTGATGATGGTGCAAATTCCATCATTGTTCTGAGAATCCTGGGGCATTTTTAAGTGTTTTATGGATGTGACTGTCCCTCTCTGCTCTGCACTGGTGCAGCCTCACCTCAAATCCTGGCAGCAGTTTTGGCATCAAAATATCTGAAAAATCTAGTCAGAACTGCCCAAAGAACAAAAACAAAGGAATAAATTCATTGAGGCTACAAGAAGGACATGGAAAATTCACAGTGTTTCAGGCAAAAGCACAGGCTAACCTGTTATGGGAAATTAAATCGAGGAATCTGAATAACAAATGGAAATAAAGAATTGAGAAGGTTGGGCTGGACTAACCTGGAAGGGCCAAAGCCCTGTACAAGAGTCCTGATTTATTAATAAATTAAATAAATTAAGTAAATAAATGRTTCAGGGTGGGGGAGTCCCATCCCTGAGGGGTTTAACAGTGGGGATGTGGCACTGGGGGACGTGGTGCTGGGGGCACTGGTGGCCTTGGCAGATCTGGGGGCATGGCTGAACTCCAAAATCTCAGAGAAACTTTCCACCCTAAAGAATTTCATGGTTCTGTGAGTGCTGTAAAATGAGCTGTACTGTGCCTGTTGTGGGCAAATACCTGGGCCTTATATTTCTTTCAGCTGCTGAGTTCAGGGAGCAAAATGAGAAAAGTCCTGCAGGAGCCTCTTAAGCCCCCCTGAATGCCCTAAACCCAGCTCTGTAAGTCCTGTTCTCAGGGTGGCCCTGGGCTCCTGTGTGTCCCCCTGGCACTCCACAGTTCCCATTCCCCCCTCCTGGGGAGCCCTGGCTGCTGTGTCCCCTCCTGGCCCAGCTCAGCTCCTGCTCTCTCTGAACGAGCTTTGGGCCAACTCTTTAACCCCTTCCTGTCCTGGAGGAGTTTCTGCTCTGATTTCATCAACCTGGTGCCTGTCACTGTCACATTTTCTGAAAAATCCTTTTTGCCCAGGATTCTTCTCCTGGGAAGCTGAGAAGCCTCAGAGTAAAAGGAAAACAATATTATCTCATTTGCTTCTCCTGTGTTTTGCTGCTTTGGAATGTGGTTGGAGATTGTTTATCCAACATGTGAATTATTTTAACTTAATGACCAATCATAGTCAGGCTGTGTTGGGACTCTGGAGAGAGTCACYAGTTTTTCATTAGTATCTTGTTAAGCCTTCTGTAAGTATTCTTTCTCTATTCTTTAGTATAGTTTTAGTATAGCAGAAATGAAATGAAATGAAATGAAATGAAATGAAATGAAATGAAATGAAATGAAATGAAATGAAATGAATAGAATAGAATAGAATAGAATAGAATAGAATAGAATAGAATAGAATAGAATAGAATAGAATAGAATGATAAATTAGCCTTCAAAGAACATAAAGCCAGATTCATCATTTCCTTCCTGCCACGGAGGACCCCAAAAATACCCCATGGTGCCCAGTTCTCCTGGTTTGAAAGTGCTGCTGCTGCTGTGGGTCCCTGGCAGCTCCAGGTGGGAATTRTGGCACAGAGACTTCGTTCCCCATCCCTGCTCCTTCTGCTGGAAAGTTTTCATTTCTTTTGGAGCTGTTTGTGGCCCTGGGTTTCAGTGAGTGTGACTAAGTGGGGAGGCTCTTGTGCTCTGCAGGGAGGCTTAATGGCTTTTCATGGTTAGTCACAGACATTCCCTACAGATGCTCCATAAAATTGTGTGGATCTGCTGGAATAAAGATGCCAAAGTCTGTGCCATGGCTGCTGCCACGGTTTCCAAGTCTGGGATGGGCTGCAAGGTTGTTTTCAGGGTATTTTGTGCTTGTGTCATGCATTGCTAATTYAAGTTATTCGAGTTGTCTTTTCGAGATTAATTTAATCAATAGGGATATTATTACTACTTTGATGGTATCATTTGTACAAATTGTCACTWGAAGAAAGCAATTAACTGAGAATGCTTATTAGCTGATCCATCCCACACCTTATTTGTGCTGTAGGAATCGATTATTGGATTCATTAAGTCAAGCACAATTCAGGGATCCCTTTGAGGTTTAACCACTGACTTGAGCTGCTTTTACTGCTGCTGTTAAATTGGCTGAGGGTCGGCCTGGAGCCTTCAGAGTATTTCCAGAAGAAAAGCATGGCATCTCCTCTTAATATCCCAGACTTTTCCCCCGGATTTGTCCTCTAAATCCAGCAAGGCAGATCACTGGTGCTGCCAAGCCAGAGGATTTGTGTGCACAGAGCATATGGGGTGGGATTCCCATGGAATCATGGAATAGTTTGGGTTGGGAGGGATGTTAAAACCATCTGATCCCACCCCTGCCATGGCAGGGACACCTCCCACTGTCCCAGGTGCTCCCAATGTCCAGCCTGGCCTTGGGCACTGCCAGGGATCCAGGGGCAGCCACAGCTGCTCTGGGCACCCTGTGCCAGGGCCTGCCCCACCCTCAAGGGAACATAATTCCTTATCCCAACATCCCAGTCCATCCCTGCCCCTTGCAGTGGGAGCCATTCCCTGTCCTGTCCCTCCATCCCTTGTCCCAGTCCCTCCTGCAGCTCTCCTGGAGCCCCTTCAGCCTGCAAGGCTCTGACTCTCCCTGGAGCTTCTCCTCTCCACTGAGCACCCCAGCTTCTCAGCCTGGCTCCAGCCCTTGGAGCAGGCTCTATGCCTTTCTCAGACCTGCTCCATGTCCTTCCCTCCAGCAGGGAATGAAACTCTGGGCTCACCTACCAGGGAAAGAAATGGTGGAGTTAGAGCAAGATCTGGAAAAACCAACAGGGAAACCACTAAAACCTGGAGAAATTTTCTTTATCAGCCATGGGAGTTGCATCTGGCACTGCTCTGAGGGATGGGGCTGTGTGGGGATAGATCAGCTCTCCCTCCTCCATCTCCAGGCACAAGGAGCATGGAGCAGCTCCTCCAGACCTGCTGGTGCCTTGCAGGACCTTGGAGACTCCTGCAGTTCAGCAAARATAAAAAAAAAKCAAAAAAACCCCAACCAACCAAAAAAAKCCCACACCAACAAACAAACAAACAAACAAAAACCCAAAACAACAAKKKKCCCCCCCAAACATTAAAAGAGATTGAAAATATCAGACAAAGAACCCCACACCCCAAACTTGCCAGCAATATAAACTCAAGACCAGTATTTTATAAGTATTTTATCTGTCCAATATCCAGTTAGAAATTAGGATGTTTCCAAATAAAAATSAAGTTAATTTGGAGGGAAATAAGACAAGGGTAGGCCTGACCTTGGCAAAGCTCTCAGAAATACTGATACACCAGGAATACACAGCCTCCATCTGTTTATTTGTACCTGCACCCCTGGTAGAGGAGATTTTGCTCTTCACAGTGATTGTGGTGTGGTGAGAAGAAATATTTCCACCCCTGAACAATATCCAATCACTGCCTGCATTTGTRTGAAGAGCAGGAATCAGCACAAGTGTGAGCCCAGCTCTGAGCCCTGGCATTTGAGCTGTCAGCTCAGGATTTACAGGGTGCTCSAGGGTGCTTGGGCTGGAGCTCTGCTCTTGTTCTCTAAACTGATGAAATGCTTTCCATCCCAGCCTCCTGCAGGGAGCTGGAGCAGTGTTTGGATTGTTCCTGAGCAGCTGTGGGGCTGTTRCTGTCCCTCCTGGGGAAGGGGTGGCKGGAGGCTCCCAGCTCCCTTCCCTCTGAGAGCAGAGGGTTTGTCATCCCTGTTATCTGCTGGAGATGGGAGCAGGGAGGAAGGACTGATTTTCACCCCAGCTGAGTCTCCTCTTGTCCCTGACAAGCTGATTTTTATGCTGGGAAGGCTCTGATCATCTTTGCTGGGAAATGTGATGGCTCTGCCCGTGCAATAACCGTGTGAGAGTCACTGGTGGGTGAAGAAATCCATTTCAGGACTCAGCCATGCCTTGTTGTCACTTCAAACTCTGGCAGGTGTCAGCTTTTTACTGATTTTTGTGGGACTGGTGCCTCTGGCAGGCAGGGGTTGGGATTTGTCAGGGGCTGGTGTAACACTGGGCCAGGACAGAGCCTGTCCAGGGCCTGGATGGTGAAACCCAGATGTGGAGAGCAGGAACAGCAGCCCCGGGGCTCCTGGGCTGTGGAGCCAGGACAAGGACTGGGCAGGTCTCAGGTTTGGTGTTCCTGAAATGGCTCCCAAGGTATTAAAGTCTCTTTTTTCCCAGCCCCGTGACCAAAGAAGAAGTCGAGATTCCTCAGCTCTGCTTTCCAAGGTTGTTTATTTTCTCTGATCTGTTCCATTCTCTCTCTGACCTGCTGAGATCTGTCCAGCAGGTCGGGTTGTGGCACAGTCCCTGCCCTTGGGGTGCTGTTGGCTTTTTATACTAAGAACTGTGTGTACTTTATTGACAATCATTTCCCAATACCTATCACCTATGTTAGACACTCTGTCTCTACTCTAAACCAATCCAGAAGTGTCACCATCCCAGCAGAGGGTGGAGGACAAGAAGAAGAAGGACAGGACATGCCCAGATTCCTCCATCTTGCCTCTTGAACCCCCATTCTAAATCCCCAAAATTCTACTTTTTCACCCTGTGACAAATTCACTATCATTCTACTCAAACTCTTGTGGCTTGTAACTCCTCACACAAAGTTGACGTAATTGTTTCCAGGCTAGATTGAGCACAGGTTTTGTGACTCTGTGCACAGTCTGGAGTCACCAGGGCAGCCAGAGCAATGTCCTGGGTCCTGACAGCAGGCTCAGGATCTGGCAGGAGTTTTGCTTTCTTGTTGCCCTCAGCAGTGGGTTCAGAAGCCCTGAGGGAGCTCCTGCAGTGCTCTGACTCTGCTCTCCCCAGCAGCACTCACCCATGTTGCTCTTTCTGCTGCATTTTGGTGAGGTCTGAGCTTCCCCTGCTGTAGGACTTGGGCTCTCACTCTTACCTCCTGAGCTGACTCCTTGAACAGTCCCCATCCCAAGCTGGGGGACACCAAAAGACACCTCCAGTGTCCCCAGACAGCTGGTGTTGGGTTTCCATCCACACTGTTTTTCTTGGCATGACTCCCATCACTTGAACTTCTCCTGGGCTTCCAGTCTCTCCATCCTTGGGGGAAGAGGTGGCAAAGGAGACCCTGAGTCTGCATTTCCCCTTTCACTGGGTGCCACCTGTTCCCACCTTCGGAGTGGGAACTCCCAACCCCCTGGCCACTTCCAGCCTTTCAGCGGAAAATTCCTGCTGCCTGTCCAGGCTGTGTCCTTGCCCTGGTGAGCCTGAGAGCTGCTTGTCCCTTTTCCCTGGGGGGTGCTCAGAACCTGCAGCTGCATCCCAGGCTCCCTCAGTGCTGCCCCATCCAGGATTGTCCCCAGCCACTCCTGCTGCTCTGGAGCAGATCAGGGCTCCTGCCAAGAGCTGCCATGGGGGTCAGCAGGAAAATAAATCATTTGGATTCCATCCTGCCAGCATCCTGCAAGGCACACTGCCTGGCAAAACCCAGGGCACAGGAATATTTCCCTGTCTGCTCTGGGATGCCCTGACCCCCAGGGGAGCACTGACTTTGACCCTCATCCATGGAGAACGTTTCCTAAACTCCACAATAGACTGGAACCCACCAAAGTGTGAAATAGATTATAGAGAGCAGTGTAGGTGTGTCACTTGGTGAGAAATTTAGATTTTGGGATTTTTAGTATGTTGTGGATGGAAGCAAGATGGAGGGCACAGGGTGTCATCCTGGGCTGCTTCTTCATGCTTCTTCCTCCTTCCTCATGGGTTTGGGTGGCATTTTGTAATTGGGCAGAAAAGTCCCCATTGCAGCTCTGTGGGATCAGTTACTGGGTTAAAAGGGAAATAATATAGGTGTCAGTTCTTAATTGGATATTTACTCTTAAAAGCCCTTGTACCAAGAGACTGTTGGCCATTTTGTGCCTTCTAATGAAAGCTGCTGGACTCACAGCAGTGAGACTGTTTTAGTGATAAGAAATAATAAACACCTGAGTCTGAACATGAACTACTGTCTGGAGTGCCTTCAGTACAGACCCAGACAAACCCACAGCTGCTCCCCCTGGCACACTGCTCCCCTCCTGGGCCAGCCCTGCCTGTCCCACTGCCTGGGCCATGGCCACACTGAGATCTCATTGCTGGGGGATGARGCATGAGCTGGAGCAGCCCTGGCTCCCCCAGTGCCTGGGGGCTGCAGTTTGGGCAGGAATTGCTGAGCTGCAGCAATGCCAGGCCCTCTGGAAGCTGTTTTATAGCAGCTCTCCCTGGAGGACAACTGTCCTCCAAAGTACTCCTGGGTGCCTGGAACCAGCACGGGAATCTGCCCTCCCTCTTCCCTGGGCAAGGTGAGCATCAGCACATTTGCTCTGTGWGTGCTGGGATATAAACTACCCCATAAACCAGAAAAAACAGCCTTGTGCAACTCTCCCTAAAATCCAACTCCCAGCAAAACTGKACTTTGTCTTCTGACAAAAAAAACACTCTTGGGAAATGCCGAGGAAAATGTGACACCAAGAAATGAGGCTCATCAGGAACTGAGGTGAGGAATGAGGAGTTTTTTCATCCCATTATTTTCCTAAAGCCTTTGGAAAGTTCCCTGCCTGTCGTGACTGCAAAGCAAGGGGATTTTTTTTCTTTTTATCTGTCCTTTCTTATGAGCAGACTCACTTGTGATGCACCTGCTGGGGCTGTGGGACACACAGGTCCCTTCCCACCTCAGCCAGAGCCACAAGGTTGATGTTTTCCCTCTTGTGGAGTCTGGTGACTCGGACAGGGCAGGAGCAGCCCTGTCTCAGTGACTGTTGCCTTTTTGCAGGACTAACACTCTCTCTTCATTGACCACAGATTTCCCCTAYGCTCGAGGATTATTCCTGGTCAGATGTAATCAATGCTGTTGCACTCCTGTGATTTTCAACCCAAAACCTCAGAGTTAAAAACTCCCAAGCAGCTTTTAGTGTGTTTGGGGTGTCAGTGAGGCTCTGCTGTTGTCCTCTCTCAAGGAATTTGAGGTCAGACCTGTTGGTTTTTACAAACAGCCCCCTGTTTGGAGGCTCTCAGAGCTGGCTAAGCTGCATTTCCTTCTCATCTGAACTCCTCCTGGACAGGGAATACAGCTGGAAGGCCACACACTAAAGCAGCACAGAATGTGAAAAAATACAAAAGCTAAACCTGAGGCATCATTGGCATATTGTTATTTAAACTATAGAAAGATAAGTTTATGATTTTGCTGCCTTATGTCTGTGTATTGTATTTTTACATCAACCCAAGGTTGCAGATCGAACCCTTCAGTGTCTGTGGAAGGTTGTGACAGCCTGATGGGATCCAGGGAGCAGACTGACAGACTGACAGCACATCCCTGCCCACCTCCATCCCAGCCTGCAGAGCCAGCAGGACATGGCAGGGACAATGACAGGGTTTGTGACCCAGCCTTGTCCCAGAGCTGCACTCCCAGCTTCAGGGAGACCTTCCTGCCTCCTCCTCCCCATCCCACGTGGCTGCAGCACCCAGCATCTCCTCCTGGGTGCCCCTTGGACACCCAAATCCCTGGGATAGCCCAGTCCTTGCTGAGGGATCCCTGCAGAGCCCCGTGTTTGGTGCCAGGGCCGGGCTGGGTGGGTGCTGCCCTTCCAGCCCCCCAAACCCCAGTGTTTGGGGCAGCCCCTGCTCCTTCACCTCTGCTGGGCTGGCCATGTTCCCCTGTCACTGGCACTGCTAGAAATGAAGGGATGGGACCATTTTGGGGCTAGGAATGYTTTATGGCTCAGGCAAACATCAGTCTCAGAGGCTGTGAGATTTTACAGGAGCAAGCATTCAYTCATAGCTCAGAGCAGGCACAAGTTCTCTGTTACAAGGCAATGCAGAACTTTCTAACCCAATGGACAGTWGCCACAGGGTTTATTCTGCTTTTCTTACCTATCACCTTTACTTACTTCTGCTGCACTGTGGATACTTTTGTCAATGGCTTCTGTCTCACATGCACACAAATGCTTCCATTATAACTRCTAAACTCMCAGCTACTCTGTACAASCACACCCCTGCAATAGAAACCCTTCACCATCTCATCAYTGCACTTTCTCACTTACTTAAGGTGATGCCTTGTGAAGGCTGACCTGGAACAGAGACTAGACAGAGCTAAAGAATAAAGCAGGGATTTATTAAAAGGCCTCAATAGATCCACCTTGGGCAGCACAACCCAAAATGGTCACAAAATGCACAACCGGTCACGGGGTCTCTCACTTTTGTAAGTTCTGCTCCATTTGCATTACTGGAGTTTGTCGGAACCCAGGAAATTCCTCTGGCTGCCCTGGAGGACTCGAGCCCCTGTCAGGGGGCTCAGAGACCTTGGCACAGAGCCCAAGACCCCTGTGCCTTTCATTTAGCCCTTGGAAAAAACAATTACCAACCTTATATGAAGAATTACAAGCCACGACAGTTTAAGTAGAATGATAGTGAATTTATCACAGGGTGGAAAAATAGATTTTTTGGGGTTTTTAGAATGGGGGTTCAGGAGGCAAGATGGAGGAATCTGGGTGTGTCCAGCTTTTCTCCTTCTCCTTGTCGTCCTCCATCTTCTGCTGTGATGTTGGCACTTTTAGATTGGTTTAGAGTAGAAGCTCACTGTCTAACACAGGTGATAGGTATTGGGAAGTAATTGTAAATATTGTACATGTAGTTTTTAGTATAAAAAGATAACACTGCCCAGGGGCAGGCAGAGTGCCTCTGACTGTCCTGCTGAGCGGACCTCAGCAGGTCAGGAGAAAGAATTTTATAGATAAGATACAATAAACAACCTTGAGACRGAGAAATGAAGAGCTCTGACTCCTTCTTCGACTGCCAGGCTGGGAAAAGAGACTTTCTGATATATCTTGGGGCCACTCTGACCAGCAAAAGTCCCGAGAGGAGTTCATTGTCCAATTCCAGCCCCAGCCCACGCAGTCCCATCCTTGTTTTTCTCTCTCCAGCCCACGTTGTTTGTGCTCTTGGGCCTGAGATTTGGATCATTTGTCCTTGGTCCCCAGCTGGAGAAGGAATTGTTTTGTCTCCCTGCTCTGTGCACAGAGCTCACCATCCCCTTATGTGAAGCCCAGACCCACATACCAAAGCAGCACAGAATGTGAAAAACACAAAAGCTGAARCTGAGGCATCATTGGCATATTCTTACTTGCAACTATAGAAACATAAGTTCATTATTTTTCTGCCGAATGTCTGTGTATTGTATTTTTACATCAATCCAAGCTTCTCCCAAGGCTGCAGATCAAACCCTTCAGTGTCTGAGGAAGGTTCTGTTTTTCTGATTCCCACCCTCCCCTCTGTCTGTCTCCAGCCCCACGTGTGCGGGGCAGGGCAGGGCAGGGATGGCAGCTCTGGCTGCAGGATCCTGCCTGGCTCCAGGGCTTTGGGAAAGGCTCTGGAGGATCCCTGGGGGATTGTGCCCATGGCTCCCTCTGATCCAGACAGACCCTGGGGCTCCCTGTGCTTGCTGTGCCCTGTTCAGGTGGATTTGGTGGGCCTGGAGCTTGCTTGGGGTAGGAATTGCAGCCCCTCCTGGGTGTAGGAAAGGTGTTGGCATCCTTGGGCTCTGCCAGGATCCCAGCAGCTCCTTTGGTCCTCTCAGATTCACTGGCTCCCTTCTCCCACAGCATTCCCAGTACTGGCAGACCTGTGGGACTGCTTCAGTGCAACAGGGAGGAGAAAATTCCCAGCCAAATTCAGTGGGAATTGATCATTTCCCTCCTCCAGCCATCCTGGAAATCTCCCCTTTCCTTCCTGTGGGAGCTCAGCACATCACTTGGGATGTGCGGAGCCTCCCCAGACCCCCAGACCCCACCGAGGGGCTCGGAGACCTTGGCACCAGGCCTGGAACACTTTGTGGCTTGACTTTGATCCCTCAAGCAAATTGCCAGCTTTGTATGAGAGTTGGAAGGTCACATGAGTTTAAAGGCTGTATTTACAGGGTGCACACGGGGTGAAAATATAAGTTTTAGGATTTTTGGTACGTGGGTTATGGGGACAAGATGGAGGGATCAGGGCGTGTCTCATCCTTCTTTCTTCTTCTTGTTCTCCATTTTCTGCTGTGATGTTGGCACTTGGGGATTGGTTTAGCATAGAGATGCACTGTCTAACATAGGTGATGGGTATTGGAAATTAAAGGTAAATATGATGTACGTAGTTTGTAGTATAAAAATGACAACACCACCCCGGGGGCGGTCAGAGTGCCTTGGCTGCCTTGCTGAACAGACCTCTGCTCGGCAGGGAGAAAATTTTATAGATAAGAAATAATAAACAATTCGAAGATGGAACTCCAGAGAGTCCAGTCTGTTCCTTCAGAGCCCGGGGCCGCTCCAGGACCACACAGCTGATCTCGGGACAGAGAACAGACAGCCAACCCGAGACCTTCCCTGAGCAGGGGGAGCCTGGCACTGAGCCTGGCACCCGTCCCTCGGTGTGACAGCCCTGAGAGTGTGACAGCCCTGAGCACCCCTGAGATCCCAGTGGGAACAGCTGGGCAGCATTCCCATGTCCCTGTGCCTTTATCCCTGTCTGCAGGGTCCTTGTGACCCCAGGAGCTCTGGGGGGCTCCCTGTGAGCAGCATTCCCATGTCCCTGTGCCTTTATCCCTGTCTGCAGGGTCCCTGTGACCCCAGGAGCTCTGTGGGGCTCCCTGTGANGGAGCTCTGTGGGGCTCCCTGTGAGCAGCATTCCCATTGGGAGCCCTGGAAAGGGAGTTCCCCCCAGCAGGGAGCTCTCTGCCTTCTCTGAGGGGATTCATTATTCACAGCCAGGCTGCTGGCTCAGAGGTGATCTGATGGCTCTGATGCACCTCTGCCTAAGGCCTCAGAGGTGTTCAAGCTCTTTCATCCCTCTCCTGATGCCAGGCTCTCCTCAGGAGTCCCTCAGCAGGGAAGATGCTGCTGCTCACCTCCTCAGCAGCTCCTGGTGCTGAAGCTCACCCCCAGCCCATCCTGCCTCACATCCCAGAGGGATTCAGGGCTGACTCAGCTTCCCTGGCTCTGGCTAAAGGCTCTGCCCCTGCGGCATGGGATGCCATGGAGCTGAAGGATCTTGTAGGGTAAATGAAGGTAATGTAGAATGTAATCCTATCCCCCAACGAGTTGCAGCCGGGGTCAATTGCTAAGGACTGGGAACGGGCCACACCTGTGGCTAATGAGAACAAGTGGKATAAAAGAGTGGTGRTGTAGGAGGAGTTAGATGGCTGCRGCAAGGACCAGAAGAGWCAGTGCTCAGAGGKGCTCCTRGTGAMAAATATTAAGAAGGTATGAAACTCTGAGCCTATGGGATCCTTGCAGCTTAATGATAATAGAASTGTTGTTGTAACTTATAAGACAYCAGSATCWCTTGGGGTTTTTCTGCTCAAGGATCAGAGCAGCATTTCSTGRCTCTSTTGGAAGCTGCTGGTGCAGGAAGCAGTTCAGACAATGAAATGAAATTCCAGCTCTGAGTGCCCAGGCTGGGATCCAGCAGAGCACTTAACTTCAGCCACCRGGGCAGCCCTTTGCATTTTGGTGGTGCTGTTCCACCTGCCTGAGTGCAGTTCTGGATCGAGGCCTCTGGAGCTGAACTRGAGCCATAAGGGTTAATATTTCCAGAATTCAATTTTTCCCTAAGAAGGTGTTGTTCCTCATCCCTGCCCCTCCAAACAGTGCTTCCATTAGATGAGCTAATTAACTCATCTGGCTCTAAAACACAAGTACATTCTTCTTGGCTTCTGTCATGTGTCACCACCTTCTCAGGAGTTATTATGCCTTATTTACACAGAAAATACAGAAGGAGGGAAGTGAACCTGTTCAGTGCTTGAATTTACACCCAAAGCCTCAGTACCAAACCCATTATTTCATATTCATCTACAGACACAAAATAGGTGTTAATTAACCAAAGTGCTGCTAGTGGGCATATGCAAATGAAGTGACATCAATCAGGGCAGGATCACCTTTTTTTTTTCAGTTTTTCCTTTATTAAGAAATACAGTTTTGTGCTGACTGCAGTTCCTTAATATCAGATCTGTGCCTTGAAGCTCAGCCTGCAAAGAGCCTCAGAATCTCCCAGCACTGGAAATGATGCAGGTGATAATGAAGAATTCCTGTGTAATCCCAGGGAGGACAGAACTGTCTGGATCTGCCTCAGGCACAGAGAACCCCAGTTTATTTTTCTAGGAGGTCTTTCATTCTGTCAAAGCAGCAGAYTTCAACTGAGAGAGACAATTAGGCATAAATTCACAMTTGGACTAAATATATTGAATTTAAGGTGGAAAATGGGATGGAAAATCTGCAGCTCTGCTTTTCCAAGGCACAGGGTGACCCCCAGGATCTGCCCTGGAGCTGGGACAGAAGGGGATCCTTGGGCTCTGTCCCTTCCCTGCTCCCTCGGTGCCTCTGCCAGGGGCACTGGGGGCGCTCCTGGCAATTCCTCAGCTTGGGAATTCCTCAGGTCCGTGCCCAGCCCTTTGCACAGCCTGTCCTGCACATCTCCCAGGCCAGGGAGGGGCTCCTGMCTGCAGGAGGAGCTTTGGCAATGAGCAGGCTCAGGGCTGAGCTCATCCCGCATCTCCTTTATCTCACTGCACCTTTGGCYTCATTCAAGCTGATTGTTCCCTTCCCAAAGGAAACACTGGATATTAACTGATGAGCCAGGACTGGGGGAAGGTGCTGGAGCCTTTAAATATTTTTAAAAAGCTGGCAAAGACATTGTGAATGATAAAGAAACATCTTGCTGTCTGGTCTTGTCTGTCCTGAGATGTTGATCCCCCACCAAAGGGAGACAACTGTCACAGACATATTGTATGAAAAATCCTTTTGTTAGGATTTTTTCTCCTGTGAAGCTGAGAGGCCTCAGAGGAAAAGAAAAACAATGATTATCTGCTGCTGTGGAATGCAACAGGTGCATCTTTGATTGGTCTCATGTGGTCGTTTGTAATTAATGGCCAATCACAGTCCAGCTTTCTCAGACTRTGGTCAGTCACAAGATTTTATTACCATTCCATTTCTTTCTATTCCTTGCTAGCCTTCTGATGAAATCCTTTCTTCTATTCTTTTAATATAGTTTTTGTATATAACTTTCTTTTAATACAATATATATAATAAAATAACAAATCAGCCTTCTGAAACATGGAGTCAAGATTCTCATCTCTTCCCTCATCCTGGGACCCTGTGAACACCACCACAAACAGCTGCTGATTTTCACCTTCCAGGTGGCACAGGAGGGTTCCCAGTGTGAGCCCCAGCTGCTCTGGGTCCCTCCTGTGCCTGCCCCTTTTGTTCCTGGAGCTCTGGACAGAGGGAATTGATGCACATCCCGGGGCTGAWCCGTCCCTCTGTGAAATCTGTGCTGTCAGGACACATTTTCCTCTTTCCAGTCCCCTCCAATCTGTGAGCTSCAGCAGAGTGAACCCAAACCCACACCTGGGGCTCAGCTGTCAGCCCCCATCAGGTTGGATTTGGTCAACTCTGCAGCTGCAGAGCTGCAAACAAACACAGAGTTTGCATCTGGAAATTCAATGCTCCTCCTCTCCTTCCTGGGATTTTGGGTTTAAATCCATCTAATTGTACAGAATTACATCTGGTTTCTATTTAGCATTTTGGCTTTGGCCATTTTGAAGCTCTGTGCGTCTGCAACAAGCTCGTGTTCCTTGCTGGATTATTCCAGGGTCAGGAACCTGGCCTTTGGCTGTGAACACTGAAACCCAGCATTCCTGTGGCTTTGGTTGGTGCTCAGCCAGCTCCGGATCCTGTAGCCTCTCACCAGCCTGGTGAACTCAGATTTTGGCAGGAATAGTTTTCTCCTTATCTGTGCTTGCTCCAGAGGGTGCTCAGAGCTGGGCASTCACAGGAGATGTTCCTGCTTTAATGGCCAGCACAGATGTCTTCATCCACACTTGAAAAATAGCAGAGCTAGGGAAAAAAGGCAGTTTCCTGCTGTTCCCAGAGCTCCTGCCCCCAGCTGCCCTGACAAAGCCCCTGTGCCAGCCAGGCTCCTCCAGCCACAGCCAAATCCCATCAGAGCAGGGGATCACTTCTCCATGGCTTTGCCAGAGCTCTCCCAGCTCCTCCCTGAGCCCCTGGGCTGCAGCTCCTGGCCAGGGCTTTGTGTCCTGGGGCTGCATCTCCACCWGCTCCTGAGCCCATGGGGAAAAGCTCCCAGAAGGTTCAGAAAGCAGAGCCAGGTGCCTGTGGCTCGGGGTGTGTGCATGGCAGGAGCAGCACCAGGCCCTGCCCAGCAGGGCWCCTCACTGGTAATTTTTGCTGACAGCCCAAAATCAGCCAAGTGAACCATTTTAAAAGCCCTTCAGAACTGTTCACTTCCATCATTTGCTGCTTTTGTCAGGCACACAGAAGTGTCTTGCCGTGTCTTTTGTCTCATTTTTACAAGAGCTCTGTTGTCTATTTAGATTAAATTACAGGAGCAAACAGTTGTTCAGGGATGAGCACTGGGATGATCCAAGGAGAGTGTTCAGCAGCAGGAGCAGAGTGGTTACCTCAGCTGTGTGAGAAAAACAATGCTCACTTCCAGGGATTTAACAGGTTTACTAAAACCTTATCAAAAATACAACAGAAGACTGAATAMAGAAYATATTACAGRYCCAGGAGCAGAGGATTTTCCCCACCATGTGCTCACCCACTCAATGGAGGTTTCCCCTTTTAACCCTTTAGCCCTCCCAYAGTTCTGTCCATGGACTCCTCCTTCCCTGCCCAGYGCTGGAGATCACTGCCTGACACCTTGATTGGAGCTCAGGTGCTGCCACAGGAARGAGTGACCCTCCCAAATGTCCCKAACCCAGGGCACCCCTGAGAACAACACAAGGGGGTAAAACACAACTATAAATCTGTAAAACTGCTCCTYARATATATACAGGATATTTGCCTTTTAATTCTGAGAGTGTTCTGGTTTGAAAGCAAAACCAGTGAGAGGCTCCAAGTCAGAAATACAATTTATTATGAAAAGGGAAAAAAACCCCAAATACCTGCAATAATACAAAGGAAAAACCACTGACAGTGTCAGAACACAACCTGACACCCTGCTAGTTAGGGTGGTGGCAGCAGTCCAGATGAAATGGTCTTGTTGAAGTGGTGATCCTGTGGAAACCATCTGGTAGCTCTTGTCCTCTGTAAGACCAGTGGGTAAGGACTGCCTGCTCTGTCCCAAACCCCAGATCATATCCAGGTGGGGATGCTGAGCTCCTCCCCCTGGGCAGAGCATCTCACAATGGGCTGGTATCATTTTCTGAGGCATGTGGGGGCTCCATTAAACAGAAATGGCTCCT
The DNA here is from genome assembly GCA_002167245.1 of Sporophila hypoxantha. Lineage (NCBI taxonomy): Eukaryota > Metazoa > Chordata > Aves > Passeriformes > Thraupidae > Sporophila > Sporophila hypoxantha. Next base: position 2,601,358 of record NDFG01000029.1, read on the forward strand.
GGAGGGAGTTACCTCTGAGTCATGGGCAAGGCACTGATGGGCCCATCAACAGGAGATAAGGAAAAAAAACAATGCCCCTCCTGGTTTCAGCAGCCCTTGAGGATGGGAATAGAATACATTTTATACTGTAACCTAGGACAGAGAGTCAACCATCACATTACTCATCTATCACAGGTGGAACAGCCAGCAAATAGATTTTTTTCCTGCTCTACAGGCTCAGATGCAGCAGCTGAAGCTGCATCCAGTGTGGGTGGGTGCCCAGTGGAAGGACAACCCATGGAGGGGGTGTCTGGTGTCCCCAGGTGAGGTTTGGATTCAGGTATTTTGGAGGGTCTGGAGCGGGTTCTGCTGCTCTGCTGGTGCTGGGTTTGAGGAGCCAGGGGCTCTGTCCCCAGCCCTGGGGGAGGTGAGGACCCTTCTGACAGAAGGGGTGGGACGGGTGGGATTTGTGTCACCCTGTCACAGACATCCTTTTCACTAAAATCCTTTCTTTAGGATTTTTCCTTCTGAGAAGCTATGACCTCAGAAACAAATGTAAACAATAGATTGTCTGCTGCTGTGGAATGCAACAGGTCTGCCTGGATTGGCCCAGTTTGGATGTTTGGAGTTGGTGACCAATCCAGAACTGAGATCTCTCGGACACAGTCCGAGAGAACTGGTTTTGTTATTCATTCTTTACTATTCTTAGCTTAGCTTAGCAGCTTCTGGAAACTCTCCTTTTCTTTTTCTTTTAGTATAGTTATAATAGATGTGTATATCATAACATAATAAATCAAGGCTTCTGATCATGGAGCCCATCTCGTCTCTTCCTTCACCCCGAAAACCTTGTGACAACCGTCAACATCACCCCTGCCTCCAAAACCCGCTGGTGGAAATTTGCACCCCAGGCCAAGGAGCTTGGCCCTATGTCCTGCTTCAAAGTGCCTCTTCCTTCTAAAATCTCTGCTACATTTAAATTTAAAAAACATTTACAGCAGCTGCATTTTCATTTTTTTGGGAGGGACACGTAGACACTGAATCCTCTTCCCCCATTCCCACACTTTTATTGTCCAATAAAATTGAGAAGTATCTTCCCAAAATGAGCAGCCAGGGGAGTGTGAGTCTGGGCTGCCTGGTTTCATTTGCTCCAGGGGTAGCACTCACTGTGTTTAATGGATTTGCTTTGCTTTCTGGGACACATTTAAAGGAGAAAATGTGTTTATTGGCATCAAATTTAGAAGACCTGTAACGTTTAAGAGGGAGATATGTTTGAAAATGTGATATGAAATGGGGAATTGTCAGTTTTGCTGTCTTTGCAGAAGTTCTGGCAGTTTTACTGACCAGGTTTCTGTGGTGCAGATAGAATTTGAGCCCTAAAAAACTGAATGCATAATAAAATACCTATGGCATGCCATCATTTCTGGTTATGTTACTGTAACTGGGGTGTATATCTAAAGGCAATCATCACTGTAGAGGAGGGAGGGAAACACAGAGAGAGCTTTAAATTTCATTAGACYTTGAAACATCTGAAGGAGGAACTCTAATGGTTATATATAATAAACCTCTTTTTTTATCTTCCCATAAAATTGTATCTCTTTTCCTTTTTCCCCTCAAGTTGAGCTGCCTTGCAGTGTGCAGGGTTCTGAAATAAATCGATGATTAACTAAACAACAGGAATTCATAAACCTCCTTARTTTATAGCAACATTTAAGGTAGTGCACAGTGCCTGCTCCCCAGGCTGATCTACGCCCCCAGGTCCATTATCTGAGCTGTAGATAAATGAGGAGTTATATCTGCTGGAGGTTATGCTCAGGTAGTTCCCACCCTGCTGGTGTAAATCCAGGGGTTTATGGAAGGAGAAGAGCAATATTCTTTATAGGTACAAGGAAACGTGACCCAGGGCTGGAGATCTCAGGGGATGAAGTTGCTCCTGCTGAGCTTCTCTCAGCACATCTTCAGGAAGTGCAAATCAGATTTCTTTTCCTGGGTTCCCACGTTTCCATTCCAGTTAAGAGCAAGTCCTGGGGTGTTGGGGGTGGCTGCTTTCATTGCTGGAATGCATCACAGGAAGGGAGAAAGGAAATCTGTGTTAAAGCTGTGCTCTAAGGAAAGCAGCTRGATTGTCAGGGAAAGCATTTAGCTCCTGCAAGTCAAATGGAGCAGCCTGAAGAGTGTCTGCTCCTGGCAGCTGAACGGCATGAACAGCCATGGCACAAATGCTCTGCAATCACCTGGAAGGGCTGTGGCTCTCCAGCTGAGCAGGTTTCTCTGTTAGGATTGCTCCAGACGTGGTTGGTCCCTCAGAGGTGGAAGTTTTGTGATGGTTGAGCCACGTTTGATGCTGGGTCCTGCAAGCCCACAGATTTCCCTGCCCATGTCCCTCCTGTGCCTTATGAAACTCTGTCCTCCTGCCAYCAGCACCTCTGAGCCAGTGGCAGCAGAGCCACGGGGATTTATCAGGAAAGGAGCTGACAGTAAATTGCTCTGGCTGCTCACACCCTGCCTGCTCTGGGACTGCAGCTCCCCGGTGATTGTGAGTTGGAGATGGTTCAGAGGAGGGCATGGAGGGCACCAAAGGGCTCCTTCATTGGGGGGAGTGCTCGGCAGAGAGTCTGGAGCCTGGAGGAGGATGTGGGAAAGCTCTAAATCAGAAGTGACAGGGCAAGCAAGGAGGCTTTTCCCTGGGCCCTGTGCTGGAAGCACAGAGGGGATGGAAACACTGAAGATGCTTCTTTACTCTGAGTGTGGATACTTGGCTGCTGCTAAAAGTTCATTTGTTCAGCACGTTTCTGGGTTAATTACAGGATGAAAAGCCCACTGAAGGCTATCAGATTGGCAGAAGGTGGAATGTCACCCCCAGCTCTGCCTGAGGCTGGAGTGAGCRCTGGGATGGCAGAACTGTCTGTCCCTCCCTTCACCAGGCTCCAGCTGCTGGCTACATCCAGCTCCACTTCCCTCTCAAACACCCAGGCTTGGATCTGGCTGAAGGCTGAGACAACTCCTGCATTTTGCCTCTGCTCTGTCTCTTCCAGCCCCGTTTCCCCCTCATTTTGCTGAGCACACAGCAGTGTTGGTTGTGCTGGTTGTGGCCGTGCAATTCTCTGGGCTTCTTATTGAAGGGRCTCCCCCAAATCTCATGGAAAATCCTGAACAATTCCTGTGCTTTAAAAGGAGAGGAAAGTTGGACACAGAGCAGTTCATCCTGCTGAAGTCTCTGTCCTGCTCTGGGGGTTTGGATAAAGGCCTGAGGGTGATCCAGCTCTGGGGATGGCTGAGGAGGGATGGAGCTCAMGGTGGAGGGATGGAGCTCATGGTGGAGGGATGGAGCTCAGGATGGATGGATGGAGCTCAGGATGGATGGATGGAGCTCAGAATGGATCTCAGGATGGATGGAGCTCAGAATGGATCTCAGGATGAAGGGATGGATCTCAGGATGGATCTCAGGGTGGRGGTARGGATCTCAGCCCTTGTTCCCTCTGRCTGGGTGGCCTCACTTCACACAGCTCTGGTGTGTTACAGGGCAGCTCCTGCAAGGCCAGGGAGCAAAGAWGATGCACACAAGTTTACAGCAAGTMATTTCCAAGTTGTTTGTGCTCCCTGCTGCTGGCTAAATCCTCAGATGGAGGGAAGTGCTTGGCAGTGGGAAGGATTTCTTCTGACAGAGCAAATCAGCTCAAAATCTCCTTGCAGGAGAGGTTAAGCACAGCAGCCCCAGATCTGTCAAAACTGCACTCATTTRATCATCAAGGCAGACAGTGTTCTGTCTCCTCCAGTGAGGAGTGTGGTATTTGTTAACCCTTCAGCCCCTTCCTTTGGCAGTGGCTGCCCTTTAATCACCCGTTAATCAGATTAGTGGGCCTGACTTCTCCTCGCTGCAGTCCCTGCCAGCCCAGCTGAGCCAGTTAAAAGGCAGGATTGACAGATACTACAGATTTTTCTATTTGATTTTTTTTRCCTGCTGTTGCTCCTCGTTTGACCCTTCCTTTGTGGCTGTCTCACAGAGCTGCTGGCAGATGGAATCCGTTTCCTTCTGCGGGCTCTGTGTRGGGCACCGGGGCCCTGCAGCGAGGCTGAGGCATCAGCACTGCCKCTGGGTCATTCAGGGAGCTTCAGCTGGGCCARACCAGCCRGGGCTGGGCTGAGAGCTGAGCCTGCAGGGACCCCCAGGCAGCAGGGATGTGCTCTCTGGCTGGATGAGCCAGGGAGATGCAGCTGACAGAGCAGAGCTCCAATCTCTGTCCTGAGCAGGGCCAGCAGTTGGGCTGGATGGTTCTTGTGGGGCTCCTCCAGCTCAGGGTGATTCTGTGATTCTATAAAATGCTTTTCTGGCACTGCTGTTATTGCCAGGATTTGTTCTTTCACATGAACAGCAGGTTAGAACAGAATCGATGCAACAGCAGAGCTCAGATAAAAAAGTGACTGCAGGACACATTTATACTGCCAAGAAAAGCAGCTTTGAGTCCCAGCTCAGAAAAGATGTTTCTCTTCTAAGAGTGATTGAAATGCTGCTCTTAAAAAGGAGCAAGAAAAGCACTGAGGGTGCTTGAGGCACAGTGGAGCAGCAGGTGTGTCCCTGTCCCGGGGCTGGGGTCAGCACAGCCACACCTGCACAGCCTCAGCAGGGACACACAGCACGTCTGGAGCAGCAGAGATGTCASCAGAGCTGAGCCATCAGTGGGGACAGCTCTGCCCTGCAGCCAGGCCTGACCATGGGTGCTCTGCTCTGCAGCACTCCTGATCCCAGGGAGAGCCAGAGCTCACAGCCAGCAAGCCCCTTGTTRAGCACTGCAGTCTGGCTCCCTAAAGCCCCAGCAGCCTGTGCTGCAGCTGATTCCTGAGCTGGCTGTGCAGAACCAGGAGCTGGACTTGATCACAGAATCACAGAATGACTGGGTTGGAAGAGACCTTCAAGATCACAGAGTCCAACCCAGCCCCAGCACCTGAACTCACCCCTGGCACCCAGTGCCCCATCCAGGCTTTGTTAAACACACCCAGGGATGGGGACTGCACCACCTCCCCGAGCAGAACATTCCAGAACTTTTTCACTCTTTCTGTGAAAAACTTCTTCCCAATATCCAACCTGTATTTCCCTTGGTGCAGCTTGAGGCTGTGTGCTCTGGTTGTGTCAGTGCTGCTGGAGACAGAGCCCAGCCCCAGCTGAGCACAGGCACCTTTCAGGAGCTGCAGAGTGATGAGGGCAGCCCTGAGTCTCCTTTTCTGCAGGCTGAGCACCCCCAGCTCCCTCAGGGGTTCCTCTCAGGGTTTGTGTTCCCAGCCCCTCTCCAGCCTCGCTGTCCCCTCTGGATGTGCTCGAGTGTCCCAAGGTCCTTCCCAAGCTGAGGGCCCAGAGCTGGGCACAGCACTCCAGGTGTGCCCTCACAGTGCCAGGGACAGGGGCAGAGTGACCTCCCTGCTCCTGCTGGCCACACCATTCTGATCCATTGGGGTTCCTTCCACCTCAGGATGTTCTGTGGTGCCTCAGCWGTTCAGGGAATGGGCTCTGGCTCCAAGCAGGCACAGAGCTCTGGATTGTRCTGCTCAGGGCCTGCAGAGGTCTCATTCCCAGTCTGCCATTRACTGTCTGCCTTCCCTGCTCTATCCCAGTTCCTTTGGAAGGCACTGCTGCTTAAAGGCAGCAAATGTTCTCCTGAGCATGTACAAACACCAAACACATCTCCCCATGTTCCACCTTGTGCTCCCTGCTCCTTGCACGGGAGCTGCTGGCTCAGTCCTGGAGCTGTCCTGGCAGTTACATGATCACATCTGCCTGGGTTTGAACAGACAGGTGTCTGCTAAGGAAGGCAGGAGCCTCCCCTGAAATGGAAAACGTAAACCCCCTCCCTCTGAATTATTGTAATCTTGAAATTAAGGGGCTCTCAGACAAAGATATGGGAATAAAAATAACAGTTCTTTACTAGGAAAATTAAAAATACAAATACAATAGTACAAAAAAGGAAACAAACACTGCCAGAGTCAGCACATGCCCTGCCCCCTGTGTGTCAGGGGTGGCACAGCCCCATCCCATGGGGGCTCAGCCCTCCTGCAGTGCCAGCTGTGCTMCTGCTGCAGCAGGGATCCTGCACAAGGGGGGAGTTTTCCTCTGCAGCTCCAGGGCTGCTGGAGATGGCTGGGCTCCCTCTGGCAGATGCAGGGCAGCAGAACGCTGCTGCCTCTGGCAATGCAGGGGGCAAAGGTGCTGTGCTGGCCGGCTCGCAGATTGGAGTCAGGTAGGAATGCTGGCTCCTCCCCTGGGCGCAGCATCTCCCCATGGAATGCTGGAATTCGGCAATCAGTCCCTGAAGGGACACTCGCAGGTGGGCCATGAAGACAGCAGATGATCTCCTGCGAGGGAGGGTTGGCTGTGGGAAGAGAGAAGAAAAAACTGCCCCATGGACAGCGAGAGAAACTGCCCCATCAGACAGGAATAGAACACACACTCCATTTCCAGCCTAGGGCAATATCTTAAAGCAGATGTTGTTATTTCCCCATGAACATGTGCAGGGCAGCAGGTAACAACTCAAGTTATCAGAAAATGCCCATTTTTCTGCTCTCCTGCTTTTAGAATTGATCCATAACAAATTCCCTTGGAGGCAGAAAGTGGCAACTCCTTGGTGTTTGCTAAGGAGAAATCTTAAAACATGAAACAGAGTCAACTCACCTGGATTTATGAGTSTTGCAAGCATAAAAAGGCAGTCTTTAGTCTGGCATTTTCCTGCTTCTCTTGGTTAGAGTCAGAAGAGCTTGAAATTTTCTCTTAGAAAATGGGATGTGGCAGTGCCTGTGGTAAATGGAGCCCTGGGATCTTTATTGGGATTTTWAAATATATATTATTGTTGTTCTTTTTGTTATTGTTGGCACGTTCTCAGAGTAGAATATTCCTGAGCTTCTGGAACCACAGAGCCCAAGTTTGTTGCTGTCTGATGATGAAATAAGTGGTGGTGAAGTGATGATGAGCACAGTGTATCCCTCAGCATGGGAATGCAGAGCCTTGGGCTGTGCCAGAAATCCTGGGAGCACCCCAACATGTTAATGAGCATCACTGCCCAGGCATCCAGCAGCAGCCTTGTGGGAATTGCAAGGTAGTTAATAAACAACATGGTTATGAAGGTTTGTTTTTAGTTGTACCAAGAGGGGGAATTGTGGYAATCCTTAAAARCAGAGGGGTTTGGGAAAGCTGCAAAAGGCAGGCCTCAGAGACAGCAGAACTGTCCTTGGAGCTAAGAGTAGCCATGAGATTGGTCAGCAGAAAAGTTATATGAGATGTAGAAAGCAAGGACAAATAGAACAATGGTCTGGGTATTAACACTTGTCTAGAATAACTCCCTAAGCTACAGAAAAGTTTATCTAGTGAGATATTAGGGAGTTCTYAGCTTAATAATGGAGCTCTGTGCATTGTGTTTTAAGGCTCACAAGCAGGTATTGTATTCAAAATAAGCAAGCATTGTTTAACCAAAGGTACCTGTGCTTATAGTGGTTGGATGGAACTCCTGTCAATGTGCTTTTGTTAGRGTTCAGAAACACATAATCACATAAGCAATTATTTGTCGGTGRTTTTAGTGAAGAGCTCTGGGTGTCAGGGGCATGTATGAACCCAAKTCTGACTCCAGCCATACATTTGAGATGATCATGTTTTTATATTCTATCATTATATAACTCTCATGTTAATTATTAAACTTATATTGTTCTATTGTATACATAGATTTCAATCAAGCATGGCCCCTCYTGGTTCCCCTTAAATTTCTAACATAGTTTCTCATTATTCTTCTTATGGTTATACAATAATTATATTTAATTACTAAACAATCATCACATCTAACAATTATATCATTTATCATACTGCTTACGCAGGTGCAATGATCTGGCAAAACACAAAGCCTAACATTTTTCTTAGAGGTCTATTTGTCGTTAAACGAGTTCCTGTGCTCCTTCATCTGGAGTCTTACTCATTGCTTTGAGTGCTGATTGGTCGAATGCAAAAACTTCTAAAGTAATTGTAACGGAGTGTAAGTCTTGGTCTGCTAGCGCTTGAGGGACGTGAGCTGCTGGCAGCTTCCCATATGTCAACGCGTGTGTAATGAGAACTGATGCTTATATAATAAAAAGTATATTGCCATTCCAGCAGTTCCTGTCTGTTGATGGTCAACTTCTTGCCTCTGACGAGGGGAGAGAATGAGCAATCATTCTGACTCCATCTCATGCAGAAGGGCTAATTTAATTTATCGTTTATTATACAATACTTTTCTAGTACTATATTTGCATCTATATTAAATCATTAGGCATACTAAACAGAACATCTGCCAAGCACTAGCAACCCTGCACACAAATCTTGCACAAACTCATTGATGTCACCGCAACAGTCCCAACAACACACACACGCGGCCCGGAACTATGAGGGCCAAAGGAGACAAAACACTTCATCACTGTGGCGTTAAAACAGTCTCCATGTTGTGTTCACTTTTGCGCCGCAAAAAACACAAGGCACAGCCAAATGCACTGAAGAATTGTGTTTCCTTTCTCGAGGTTTCAGAGCATGTTGAAACACGAAGAAGATATCTTGCGGAGAGGAATTATGCCTGGCTTTTCCTGTGAGAGAAAGTTGCGACCCCCATCCGTGTGGTGTGATTGTACACAGCCCCAGCCAGCAGTACAGCCTCTTGGTTGTGCTGCTGCTTTGCCCCCTCGGGGGGTGGGAGATCGTGTGAGGTGGTTGGTATTCCCCAGGCAGCAAGATGAGAGGGCATGTTGGCTGTCCTGGCCTGATCCCTGGCTCATCCTTAGTGGCAGTTCTCCGGGCTTGGATAATACTCGTGGTCGTGATGGTATCAAATGTTCCGGCAAATGGAGCTGTGTGATGATCCCTGCTCTGCTCCCAAGGGCTCTGGGGCTGTGGACTCTGCTATAGCAATGCTGCAAGGGCCCCGACAAAGGAGGAATGATAGAGAATCCATATGATCGATAAGGCATATAATAAAATTACTTTAATATGTACATGTGCGATATAGCATCTAAAACTGAAATCTTGCCAAGCACTCAACCCTGCACACAACTGCAGCAGAACTCATGAGTGTCACGCAACAGTCCCAACACACACAGCGAGACCTGGCCCCTGAAGGCCAAGGAACCTATAAAACACCATCACTGTGGGTAAACAGTCTCCATGTTGTGGTTCTATGTTTGCACAAAACAGGCACAGCAAATGATAAGAATTGTGTTTCCCTTTCTCTGAGGTTCAGAGCATGGTGAAACAGCAGGAAAGTATGTCGTGGGAAGATATTGTGTGCCTTGCTATTGGCCATTAATTAGAAACAACCACATGAGACCAATCACAGACACACCTGTTGCATTCCACAGCAGCAGATAACCATTGTTTACATTTTGTTCCTGAGGCCTCTCAGCTTCTCAGGAGGAAAAATCCTAAGGAAAGGATTTTTTATAAAATGTGTCTGCGACAGGACTGCAGCTCAGGCTTAGCACCTGCTGAGCTCTCCTGGTGGTTTCCAAGGTTTTCCTGGGGTCTGTCCTCACAGGTTTGCATTTCCCAGGATCTGGGCCTGGGTGTCTCCTGCTCCTGGTGCTTTGGGATGGCCAGAAGCCTGTGAGGCTCTTCAGGCTGCTGGGATGGGTTTGTGAGGGATTTGAGGCATGGCCTSCTGTCCCCCTGGGCTGCAGCTGGGTGAAGGTGGCTGTCCTGCAGCACAGGCACCCCAGCCCCATGCTGGGCTCCATGTCACTGTCACATTTTCTGAAAATCCCTTTGCCAGYATTTCTTCTCCTGGGAAGCTGAGAAGCCTCAGAGAAAACTGAAAACAATAATTATATCATTTTGCTTCTCCTGTGTTTTGCTGCTTTGGAATGTGGTTGCAGATTGTTTATCCAACATGTGAATTGTTTTTACTTAATGACCAATCATGGTCCAGCTCTGTCAGGACTCAGAGGAGTCAGTCARGAGTTTTTCATTAGTAWCTTGTTAAACTTTCTGTAAGTATCCTTTCTCTATTCTTTAGTATAGTTTTAGTATAGTATTCTTTAATATAATATATATKATAAAATAATAAATTAGCCTTCTAAGAACATAAAGTCAGATTCATCACTTCCTTCCTGCCACAGGGGACCCCAAAAATACCACAGCTCAGAAGCACAGCTTGGGCAGGAGCTCTGCAAAGAGAGGGAAAAGAGAGTGAGCTGCAGGTGAGAGGGCTGTGCCAGGGACAGCCAGGTGTGTCAGTGACAGATTTCATTCCCAGAGCTGTGTGAGCCTGTGTCGCAGACATCTTTTATGAAAACTCCTTTCCTTAGGATTTTTCCTCCTGAGAAGCTGAGAGGCCTCAGGAACAAAATGTAAACAATGGTTATCTGCTGCTGTGGAATGCAACAGGAGCATCTGTGATTGGGCTCATGTGGTTGTTTCTAATTAATGGCCAATCACAGTCCAGCTGTCCAGACTGTTTCAGTCAGTAACAAACCTTTGTTATCATTCCTTTTCTATCCTTAGCCAGCCTTCTGATGAAATCCTTTCTTCTATTCTTTTAGTATAGTTTTAATATAATATATATCATAAAATAATAAATCAAGCCTTCTGAAACATGGAGTCAACATTCTCATCTCTTCCCTCATCCTCAGACCCCTGTGAACACCATCACAAGCCTGCACCAGCCAGGCTGCACCTTCAGGCAGGGTTTGCCCAGTCTGTAGCAGGTGTGTGGGGTGGGTTCAGTCCATGCCACAGTGCCAAACCCTCCCTGTCATCACTCCTGTCACCAGATGAAGCAGGCTGCAATAATGAATATTGCCTCTTCATTAAAAGTGACATGAAAAAATCATCTCCCTCCCTGGCACTGCTCCAACCTGGAAAGGTCTGGAGGAGAACAGAGCCTTGCTGCCTTATACACCCCTCTGCTAACCCAGGTGCCAGGAGAGCATCACCAAACTSCCTCACACGAGGGCTTTTTGCTGAGGAGGAGCCTCAGGTGACCTCTGGGGCCTGGGAATGGCTGGGGCTGCGTGGTCTGACAAACACTCCACYTTATAAAATAATCCCAGGAGTGCAGTACAGCAATCCCAGCACTGGGAGATGGGCTGGGCTTTCCTGGGACACTGGCAGCTCTGGGCAAGGTGGCTCCTGGTGTTTTCCTGTGGAGCCTGCCTTATCTCCKGGGAAGGAAGGGTTCTAATTGAGGAGCTGCATGCTGAGTGTTCACCCCCAGCTCTGATTTATGTCTGCTGCTGCTGCTGCTGCTGGAATACATATTCATGACAGGTTTTGCATAGAGCAAAGCAAATTATTGTTGTGGAAATACAGAGGATGAGGATCCTTTCAGTTTGATACCTCCTGGAGTGTCTCTGGTGATTGGAATGAAAAGCAGAGTGGTGGCTTTGGGTCTGCATCAGTCTGGGAGGAAGGGGGGGCATTCCTTAGGGAGCAGTGCCTGGGAAAGGGATGTGGAGCATTCACAAATGCTGAGGGACCCTGTCATTCACACTTGGGTTTATCCCCAGATCACTCCTGGCTTCTGTCACATCCCTACATCATCACCAGAGAATTCTGCAATAGTTGGGCTTGGAGGGACCTTCAAGCTCATCTCAGGGACTGCTGAGCTGTCCCAGGCTGCTCCAAGCCCTGTCCAGCCTGGCCTTGGGCACTGCCAGGGATCCAGGGGCAGCCCCAGCTGCTCTGGGCACCCTGTGCCAGGGCCTGCCCACCCTGCCAGGGAAGGATTTTTTCCTGATAACCAATTTCAATCTGTGCTGTTTTAGCTCTTTCTTTATCAGATCCATTGRTTGAGCTGGATAAACTGCTCCACCTGAGCTGCTGGCCCAGCCTGGGGGTGGCCATGTCCCCAAGGATGGGTCCCTTCCCTGTGTGCCCACAAACACCAAGCCCTGTCCCTCCCCAGGCAGAGCCCAGGGAGAGCTGGAGCTGCTGGGATGGGAGCTCTCAGCAGCCTGTGGAGATGAGATCTCCCACTCCATCAATACACTGGGAACTCCAAATAATCCCTTGAAGGAAAAGCAGAGCTCCAGGTGATGGATTATGTCCACAMCTGAGCYTGTCCTGCATGAAGGCACGTTGGGACTGCTCCTCTCCTGGAGAGAAAATTCCTTTGYAAAGCCATGCCTGYGTCTGTCTGTGCAAATCCAACCTCCTTCCCTTCTCCACTTGAATTATAAAATGTTTCTGTTTGTTTTATACAAGCATTCAATTGGCTTTGATAAGGAACACGATGTTATTTACTGTGCTTTAGCCTTGTACTTTAATCTGTGTTTTAGCAGCAGAACAAATTAACTGCTTTCTCCATCTCCAGGCAGAGCTCTCTGGTCCAGAGCCAGCTGGGCCTCCCAACAAAGGATGCTTTTAGTGCCTGCATCTTCCCCAGCTCCATCTTTAGTGGATTATTTTATTATTCTGCCTCTGATTGGAGATCAAAAGTGGCTGTGTTTAAAGCTCTGTATTTACACTAAAGCAGCATAAGCCCCTGAGCTGCTGCAGCCTGGCTCTGCTCCACAGGGCAGCCTGGGTTAACACCCTGTGCTGCTCCTGGGCTTTGCCAGGGCCAGGGGGGTCTGGCACACCTGGACAGAAGTGGCACATGCTGCTCAGGATTAACAATTATATGTTAATCCTGGGAATTCACAGATGGGAATTAGGACACTCCAGAAACCTCCTGACACAGGGCTGTCTTTTGTAGGGTGGAGCAGGAGCAGGGCAGGGATTGTCCCCTGTGCTGGGCACTGGTGTGGGGTCAGCCCTGGGTCAGCCCTGGGTCAGCCCTGGGTCAGTCCTGGGCCCCTCAGGACAGTGCAGACCCTGAGGGGCTGGAGTGTGTCCAGGGAAGGGAATGGAGCCCCAGGAGCAGCTGAGAGAGCTGGGAAGGGGCTCAGCCTGGAGCAAAGGAGGATTGTAAGAGCCTAAATGAGGGATGTGGGACTCCAGGCAGCTCTTCAAAATGCAGCTTATTGTATCCAAAATGCAGTTTATTGTATCCAAAATGCAGTTTATTCCATCCAAGGTGTTACAGCAGTCCAGGGTCATGGGTGACAGAGCTGTGCCCACAGCTGTCAGCTCCAGCTGCAGGCCTGGACACCCTTAGTTTTGGTTACAATGCATTATAGACTTTTCTTTGCTGAGCATCTTCATACAGTAGAACCAATCTATACCTTAACTATTATCTATAGCCTATCATAACTACTGTAATTACCATATTCATGTTACTGTTCTCCAATCACTAAAAGTCTGTACATTACAGTTTAAGCTAGAAGTTGTTTTCTCAGTTTTCCTTGCAGTGGAAAATTCTGAGACCTTTTTTCTACTTGCCACATTTGCTGCCTTGTTTGCCTGTGCTGTCTTTCTGCTTGGTAAAAACATCTTCTTGTTTTGGGTGGGTTTATCCTTTGCTCTAAGCCATACAAACCCCTTCTAACTAACACACCCTTTGCCTCCTTGGTTATCCAGTGAGACTGGCTCAGCAATTCTTTTCTTCTATATCAAAACTTGCTTCCATCTCTATTCCTTCATCAGACTCTACATTGAAAAATCTTTTCTGCAAGCACACATATCTGTGAGACTTTCTTGTCAAACTTTCATCCTTCCCAACAGACTCAGGGGGCCCTTGTGGCTCTGCACAGCTCCTGCAGGAGGGGACAGCCGGGGGGTCGGGCTCTGCTCCCAGGGAACAGGGACAGGAGCAGAGGGAACGGCCTCAGGCTGGGCCAGGGGAGCTCAGGGGGGATTTTGGGGAAATTCCTTCCTGGAATTTGTTGTCCAGCCCTGGCACAGCTGCCCAGGGCAGTGGTGGAGTCCCCATCCCTGTGGAGGTGGCACTTGGGGACATGGGCAGTGCTGTAATGGTTGGACTCAATGATCTCCAAGGGCTTTTCCAACCTTAAAGAAGCTGTATTCAGCATCTGTGCCCCAGACAAACTGCACAGGTCTGGTGCTGCAGAGTCTGGAAGAGAAGGAGAGCCTCATCACTGGTGGCCAAACCCTCTGTGCCCTGGATGTGTTTTCCCAGCACTTTGGGCTGGAAGTGCTGGCAGAACTTCAGGCTGCTGCAGCTTTGGATGGAGGTTTCTGAGCAGATCCCGAAGAAGGATTCCAGGTCCTAGGAAACAGCCACTTTCTTCTGACCAACATTGTCACAAAAAAACATTATTTCCATGCTGGAAGCTGCTTATCCAAATTTTGCCCAGCCCTGTTGTATCTCAGTTCTTTGGAAGGATTTAAAGGAAGATTCATGTTATAAATTCACTTGCAATTCCTCCCCCTGCCGCCTTCACAGTAAAAAACTAAAACCTCACATAAAAATGTGGTTTTTCTCAGTCCTCAGTTACAAATCACTGGATTTCATGTGCTTTCCCACTTGTCTTGTTCAAATATAGATTTGGCCATTGCTCAGAAATGCAGAATTATTTAAGCTCAATAAAAAAAAGGACTCTTAAAGCTGTTCATTTTCCAGGTATTTGTGTCTTTGGCTGAATTCAGGGGAAACCAGTGGCAGCAGAAGTCACATTCCCTGTCCAAAAGGATCATTTGGACCTTACTGAAGCTTTCCAGAAGTCAGAATAAACATGCTGTAAATCCTTATCCCCATTTTAGTTCCCATCCTGCGTCTCAGTTGCGACACTTGCCAGACAGAAAATTCTTGAAATGAACCAGATGCTGCAGGAATGATGTGAAACAGTTTTACCCAGGAGAGAGGACCCTTGCAATTATTATTTTCCTGACTATGAAATGGAAACCATGTTTAGAAAATGAAGGGCTTTTCCTGTTTTAAGAAGAAGGAAGGCACAGGGAGGCAGAGCTGTTGTGGTGCAGGTTCTGTGTTGCTGCAAAATTCCTTGGATAAAAAACCTGGAAGTTTCTCCCTGTGGGAATGTTTTCACTGGTTCCACACAGCTGATGGAAAATGTGCTGCTGGTAAATTACTTGCCTCAAAGAAAATGTAGGAGAGGCTTTTAGGGCACCTTGAACTCTTGTTTGAGTGCCTTGGGATGATTCCAATGCTGCCACAGCTCAGGATACAGGGAATCTTGGTGCTGCTTCCCTGCTTCCCATCACCAGTGCAGAATGGGCTGGATCCAGCTGCCCTTCCCTCCCAGAGAAGCTTCCAGCAGCTCCAAGGGCAATGAAATTTCCAATTTCCATGTAACAGCCCCAAGCCCTCATGGACATGGAATTTCTGATCCAGCTGGATGAGGAGTTACCACTATGGGCTGAAGTGTCACCCAGCTTCTGTGCCCTCATTTCCTCGGCAAAAGGCACAAATGCCAAGCTGGAGAGCCTTTCCCACACTTTCCCTCAGCTTTGGTGGATTTGGCTTCTCAGTCAGCCACCCTGCACAATTCCCACTGCCCCCAAATTCCACACAAACCCAGGAGCAGGAAAAGACTTCCCTGTGAAAACAGCCCTTGCAGAAATGGCTTTCCTGGACTTTCCTGCATGGCATCCAAGGCTCAGCCTGGCCCTGTGCTAATAGCTTATGAGCAGGATTAATTAAAACATAATTGCATGGCCTGGGAAATGAAACTCAATTTCACCCAGGCTCTGGAGCTGAGTTATCCCAACATGAATGGTGTGAGAAGTGTTGGGAGTGCAGGTGAAAATCCTGCAAATTAAAGGGGGAATGAAGTGTTTTCTAATTTTATCTGCAAAAACACGTGAAGGATGGCAGGGCGGCAGCTGGTGCAGGATTAATCACTTCCCAGCCCCTGTGCGCTGGGCTTTGGGGACACTTGAATGGCTGCCTGCTGGATCAGGAAAAGAAAGGAATTTTGGGCAGGCCTGCCCAGCAACACACAAAAGGTGTCATTAACTGCCTGCTACTGCCCAGCTTTTCCAAGTTAGTTTTTCCTTAAAGACTTTTATTGAAGCAATATTTTCTAATTTTTCCTCACGTAAAAAAATCCATGGGAAGAACTGAAATTGTTTGTGCTGTGCCAATTTGCTGCTCATGAATCTTTATGGAGTTTAAAGCAGTACAGAAAATTATTGACTTGTGACTCTGAGCTGTCTAGGAGAATTTATTCCTTCCCAAGCAGCAGCCAAGGAAAATCTTCTGGCTCTTTTCTTATTCCAATTTTTTCCATCATTTTCGTTGTTATGGATCTGAACTCCTGTTGACTCCCAGAGCTGGTTTTTGCCAGAAAAACAGGCACATCCTATTGGAGTTCTGAGCTGGTGGAGGGGTGAGGAACAAAGGAGAGTTCTGGGGGCTCTTGGATGGCTGGAAGCTGCTGCAGATGCAGCCAGCTCTGGTTTGTGGCTGGTGTAAATCCTTGGATTTGGCATGGAATAAAAATCTTCCAGCCCACCACAGTTGGTGAGTCCAAAACCATCAGCAAGGCCAGGAAGTGGCTGTGGCCTGTGGGGCCTGTGGGGACCCTGCAGGAGGCCTGGAGATGTGGGACCCCCCCAGCCTGACCTTCTGTTACCCCACTGAGCTCCCCCATTCAGTGTGGGTCTGGGAGCAGCTGAGAGGAGCTGGGAAGGGTCTGGAGCCCCAGGGAGCAGCTGAGGAGCTGGAAGGGCTCAGCCTGGAGCAAAGGAGGGCTCAGGGGGCCCTTGTGGCTCTGCACAGCTCCTGGGACAGGAGGGGGACAGCCGGGGGGGCGTCGGGCTGTGCTCCCAGGGAACAGGGACAGGAGCAGAGGGAACGGCCTCAGGCTGGGCCAGGGAGCCTCAGGGGGGAACATCAGCAGGAATTTCCCCATGGAAAGGGGGCTCAGGCACCTGCCAGGGCTGCCTAGGGAGGTTGGAGTCCCCGCCTCAGAGAAGTCCAAGGAAAGGCTGCAGGTGGCACTCAGAGCTCTGGGTGGGACAGGTGGGGATGGGGCACAGCTTGGGACTGGGATGGGCTGGGGGCCTTTTCCAACCCCAGGGATCCTGGGATTCTGGGATCATGTCTGAAGTGGCAGGAGGGTGCTGGAGTGCTGAGGTGTGACCCAGGAAAGGGCTTTAGATGACCCAGCTCAGGTTTTGGCAGTTTCAAGTCCCAGTTGTCCAAAGGCCCTAAAGGTACCTGTGGCTGTGAGCTCTCCCTGCAGGGCTGGGGTTGGATTCATTCAGTAGTTTGTGATCACAGACTCCCAAAATCGTTTGAGTGGAAGGGACCTTAAACCCCATCTCATCCCACCCCTGCCATGGGCAGGGACACCTTGCACTGTCTCCAGGCCCTGTCCCTGTCCAGCCTGGCCCTGGGCACTCCAGGGATTCCTGGTGGCGTTGGTGACTGTGTGTCTTGGTGGAAAGACAGGAGTCTGCTAAGAAGGCAGGAGCCTCCCCTGAAATGGAGAATGTAACCCTCCCCACCCCTCTGAATTGCTATAATTTTAAATTAAGGGGCTCTCAGGCAAAAATATGGGAGCAGGAAATAACAGTTTCTTTAATAGGGAAAGAAAAAAGTAAAATAATAAAATAATGCAGTCCACTCTAGAACAACACTGACAGAGTCAGAACCCAGCTGACACCCTGTGGGGTCAGGGTGCTGGCACAGTCCCATTGGAAATTGTGGCTCAGCCCTTCCTGCAGTGTCAGGTGTGGTTCTGCTGGAGCAGGGGGGTTCTGTAGAGAAGGATGTATTCTCCTTCCTCTGCAAGATCCAGTGGAAGAGGCAGCTGCTGTTCCTCCTGGCGGCAATCCCATGGAAGAAGCCGTGCTGGTGTCTCAAAAATCCTCCTAGGTGCAGCTATTTGGGTGATCCACCCGAGTAGATGTCATGCATCGCTCACCTCCTTGCGTGGCCAGCAGCATACACCTATGCCATCGTCTCTCGTTTAAATTTC
>NDFG01000029.1:2625470-2656761 GCA_002167245.1 Sporophila hypoxantha
GGCCTCAGGCTGGGCCAGGGGAGCCTCAGGGGGGATTTTGGGGAAATTCCTTCCTGGAATTTGTTGTCCAGCCCTGGCACAGCTGCCCAGGGCAGTGGTGGAGTCCCCATCCCTGTGGAGGTGGCACTTGGGGACATGGGCAGTGCTGTAATGGTTGGACTCAATGATCTCCAAGGGCTTTTCCAACCTTAAAGAAGCTGGGATTCAGCATCTGTGCCCCAGACAAAGCTGCACAGGTCTGGTGCTGCAGAGTCTGGAAGAGAAGGGAGAGCCTCATCACTGGTGGCCAAACCCTCTGTGCCCTGGATGTGTTTTCCCAGCACTTTGGGCTGGAAGTGCTGSAGAACTTCAGGCTGCTGCAGCTTTGGATGGAGGTTTCTGAGCAGATCCCCGAAGAAGGAATTCCAGGTCCTAGGAAACAGCCACTTTCTTCTGACCAACATTGTCACAAAAAACATT
The DNA here is from genome assembly GCA_002167245.1 of Sporophila hypoxantha. Classification (NCBI taxonomy): domain Eukaryota; kingdom Metazoa; phylum Chordata; class Aves; order Passeriformes; family Thraupidae; genus Sporophila; species Sporophila hypoxantha. The sequence goes on from NDFG01000029.1 coordinate 2,625,930, forward strand.
ATTTCCATGCTGGGAAGCTGCTTATCCAAATTTTGCCCAGCCCTGATTGTATCTCAGTTCTTTGGGAAGGATTTAAAGGAAGATTATGTTATAAATTCACTTGCAATTCCTCCCCCTGCCYCCTTCACAGTAAAAAACTAAAACCTCACATAAAATATGTGGTTTTTCTCAGTCCTCAGTTACAAATCACTGGATTTCATGTGCTTTCCCACTTGTCTTGTTCAAATATAGATTGTGCCATGCTCAGAAATGCAGAATTATTTAAGGCTCAATAAAAAAAAGGAACTCTAAAGCTGTTCATTTTTCCAGGTATTTGTGTCTTTYGGCTGAATTCAGGGGGAAACCAGTGGCAGCAGAAGTCACATTCCCTGTCCAAAAGGATCATTTGGACCTTACTGAAGCTTTCCAGAAGTCAGAATAAACATGCTGTAAATCCTTATCCCCATTTTAGTTCCCATCCTGCGTCTCAGTTGCGACACTTGCCAGACAGAAAATTCTGAAATGAAACCAGATGCTGCAGGAATGATGTGAAACAGTTTTACCCAGGAGAGAGGACCCTTGCAATATTATTTTCCTGACTATGAAATGGAAACCATGTTTAGAAAATGAAGGGCTTTTCCTGTTTAAGAAGAAGGAAGGCACAGGGAGGCAGAGCTGTTGTGGTGCAGGTTCTGTGTTGGCTGCAAAATTCCTTGGATAAAAAACCTGGAAGTTTCTCCCTGTGGGAATGTTTTCACTGGTTCCACACAGCTGATGGAAAACTGTGCTGCTGYTAAATTACTTGCCTCAAAAGAAAATGTAGGAGAGGCTTTTAGGGCACCTTGAACTCTTGTTTGAGTGCCTTGGGATGATTCCAATGCTGCCACAGCTCAGGATACAGGGAATTCTTGGTGCTGCTTCCCTGCTTCCCATCACCAGTGCAGAATGGGCTGGATCCAGCTGCCCTTCCCTCCCAGAGAGCTTCCAGCAGCTCCAAGGGCAATGAAATTTCCATTTCCATGTAACAGCCCCAAGCCCTCATGGACAGGGAATTTCTGATCCAGCTGGATGAGGAGTTACCACTATGGGCTGAAGGTGTCACCCAGCTTCTGTGCCCTCATTTCCTCGGCAAAAGGCACAAATGCCAAGCTGGGAGAGCCTTTCTCACACTTTCCCTCCAGCTTTGGTGGATTTGGCTTCTCAGTCAGCCACCCTGCACAATTCCCACTGCCCCCAAATTCCACACAAACCCAGGAGCCAGGAAAAGACTTCCCTGTGAAAACAGCCCTGCAGAAATGGCTTTCCTGGACTTTCCTGCATGCATCCAAGGCTCAGCCTGGCCCTGTGCTAATAGCTATGAGCAGAATTAATTAAAACATAATGCATGGCCTGGGAAATGAAACTCAATTTCACCCAGGCTCTGGAGCTGAGTTATCCCAACATGAATGTGTGAGAAGTGTTGGGAGTGCAGGTGAAAATCCTGCAAATTAAAGGGGGAATGAAGTGTTTTCTAATTTTATCTGCAAAAACACGTGAAYGATGGCAGGGGGCAGCTGGTGCAGGATTAATCACTTCCCAGCCCCTGTGGCTGGGCTTTGGGGACACTTGAATGGCTGCCTGCTGGATCAGGGAAAAGAAAGGGAATTTTGGGCAGCCTGCCCAGCACACACAAAAGGTGTCATTAACTGCCTGCTACTGCCCAGCTTTTCCAAGTTAGTTTTCCTTAAAGACTTTTATTGAAGCAATTATTTTCTATTTTTCCTCACGTAAAAAAATCCATGGGAAGAACTGAAATGTTTGTGCTGTGCAATTGCTGCTCATGATCTTTATGGAGTTTAAAGCAGTACAGAAAATTATTGACTTGTGACTCTGAGCTGTCTAGGAGAATTTATTCCTTCCCAAGCAGCAGCCAAGGAGAAATCTTCTGGCTCTTTCTTATTCCAATTTTTTCCATCATTTCGTTGTTATGGATCTGAACTCCTGTTGACTCCCAGGCTGGTTTTTGCCAGAAAAACAGGCACATCCTATTGGAGTTCTGAGCTGGTGGAGGGGTGAGGAACAAAGGAGAGTTCTGGGGGCTCTTGGATGGCTGGAAGCTGCTGCAGATGCAGCCAGCTCTGGTTTGTGGCTGGTGTAAATCCTTGGATTTGGCATGGAATAAAAATCTTCCAGCCCACCACAGTTGGTGAGGTCCAAACCATCAGCAAGGCCAGGAGTGGCTGTGGCCTGTGGGGCCTGTGGGGACCCTGCAGGAGGGCCTGGAGATGTGGGASCCCCCCAGCCTGACCTTCTGTACCCCACTGAGCTCCCCCATTCAGTGTGGGGTCTGGCAGCAAGCTGAGGGAGCTGAGAAGGGTCTGGAGCCCCAGGAGCAGGCTGAGGGACTGGAAAGGGGCTCAGCCTGGAGCCAAAGGAGCTCAGGGGCCCTTGTGGCTCTGCACAGCTTCGCTGCAGGCAGGGACAGCCGGGGTGTCGGGCTGTGCTCCCAGGAACAGGGACAGAGGAGAGGGAACGGCCCTCAGGCTGGGCCTGGGAGCCTCAGGGGGACATCAGCAGGAATTTCCCCATGAAAGGGGCTCAGGCACGCAGGCTGCCCAGGGAGGTTTGGAGTGCCCTCGCCTGAGGTGCCAGGAAGGCTGGAGGTGGCACTCAGAGCTCTGGGCTGGGGACAAGGTGGGGATGGGGCACAGCTTGAGACTGGATGGGCTGGAGGATGTTTCCAACCCCAGGATGCTGGATTCTGGGATCATGTCTGAAGTGGCAGGAGGGTGCTGGAGTGCTGAGCGTTACCACAGGAAGGGCTTTAGATGACCCAGCTCAGTTTTGGCAGTTCAAGTCCCATTGTTCTCCAAAGCCCTAAAGTACCTGTGGCTGATGAGGCTCTCGGGGCTGGATTATTCACTCAGTAGTTTGTGATCACAGACTCCCACATATCAATGTTTGAGTGGGAGGGCCTTAAAGACTATCTACTCAATACACTCTCATCCCCCCTGCCATGGCAGGGACACGTATCACCGTTGAACTGTTCTCCAGCCCCCTGTCCCTCGTTGTCCAGCCTGGCCCTGGGCACTCCAGGGATTCCTGGTGGCGTTGGTGACTGTGTGTCTTGGTTTGGAAAGACAGGAGTCTGTTAAGGAAGCAGGAGCCTCCCCTGAAATGGAGAATGTAAACCCTCCCCACCCCTCTGAATTGCTATAATATTTTAAATTAAGGGGCTCTCAGGCAAAAGATATGGGAGCAGGAAATAACAGTTCTTTAATAGGGAAAGAAAAAAGTAAAAGAATAAAATAATGCAGTCCACTAGAACAACAACTGACAGAGTCAGAACCCAGCCTGACACCCTGTGGGTCAGGTGCTGGCAGCAGTCCCATTGGAATTGTGGCTCAGCCCTCCTGCAGTGTCAGGGGTGTGTTCTGCTGGAGCAGGGTTCTGTAGAGAAGGATGTATTCTTCCTCTGAAGATCCAGTGGAAGGAGGCAGCTGCTGTTCCTCTGGGAATCCCATGGAGAAGCCGTGCTGGTGTCTCAAAACCTCTGATTATATCCAGGTAGGAATGCTTGCTCCTCCCTCTGGGCTCACAATCTCCCAATGGGATTTGAGTTCTTATCAGCCATGCAGTGACATTCAATGGCCTCTTATCAGCAATGTCCCCTCCGGAGGAAGTGTTGTGGTCACTCAAAGAGAGAGATAAGGCAAACTGCCCACTTGACAAAAGTAATCTGCCACACAGTGGTAATTGGAAACATCTTGCATCAATCTTCAACACTTGTTGGCCTGAAGTTTGCTCCTTCCCAATTAAGTGCAGGGTGCTGCTGCTGCAGCTCTGCCTGTGCTGCTGCTCCTCTGCTCTCCTGGCCTGGATTTTGTTCAGAGGAACAAAAAGTTCTTCATTCACCCTCCTCTTCTTCTTCTTCCCTCCCTCCTGCACAGCAGATAAGAGCAGGGCTGAGCCACAGGGCTCACATTCTGTTCCTTAAAAAGAGTAAAGAAAAACTGGGTCAGGGCTTTGGCCTCACACTGCCCATGCCTCCCCCCAGCCAGCATGTCCTAGGGGTTTGTCCTGTTGGATGGAATCACATCTGAATGCAGAATCCTTCATCAGCTCTGTTTTCAGGATGACAGGGAGGGGATGTGTTGCAGCATGTTTTATTTTATCATTTTTGATAAATGTGGCTCTTCTGCAAGCTCTGAAGAGCTCATAGAGCCTACAAGCAGGCTTTGGTCACCTTCAGCATTCAGCATTGCCTTCTAAGGGTGCCCTCAATACCTTCTTTGCCCAAGAAGACTCCTGGGATGTCTGTTGACAAAGGCTGGGTGATACCACAGCTGTTCCATCACCCCACTGTGACTGAACCTCTACCCCTGGTGCAGCTCTTTCAAGGAAAACTTGCCCTGAAGGGTGGCCAAGAGACAAAGCTGAATWAGTCCTTGGTGTGCTGAGGGCATGGAAGGAGCCTGGAGGAATCCCTGTGCAAATCCACACATCCCATGTCATAATGTCTGGGTTTGAACAGACAGGTGTCTGCTGAGGAAGGCAGAAGCCTCCCCTGAAATGGAAAATATAAACCCCCTCCCTCTGAATTATTATAACTTTGAAATTAAGGGGGCTCTCAGGCAAAGGAAGAGGGYATAACAGGTCTTTACTAGGGAGGAAAAGAAAACTAAAATAAAAGATGCAGTAATAGAAAATCTCACAGCCAGAGTGAGAGCAGTCCCTGCCCCCTGTGTGTCAGGGGGTGGCACAGCCCCATCCCATGGGGGCTCAGCCCTCCTGCAGTGCCAGCTGTGCTGCTGCTGCAGCAGGGATCCTGCACAAGGGGGGAGTTTTCCTCTGCAGCTCCAGGGCTGCTGGAGATGGGCCTGGGCTCCCTCTGGCAATGCAGGGCAATGCAGGGGGCAAAGGCTGGCTGTGCTGTTTGCCAGGCTCAGATTGGATCCAGGTAGAATGCTTGGCTCCTCCCCTGGGCGCAGCATCTCCCCATGGGATGCTGGAATTGGATCAGCCCTGCAGGGACACTCAGTGGCCATGGAACAGCAGAGATCTCCTGCGGGAGCGTGGCTTGCGAGGAGAAAGAAAAAACTGCCCATGGACAGCAGAGAGCTGCCCCAGCTCTGACACATTGGGGATAGAGCACACAAAACCCAGCTAAATATTTCAACCCAGACACAAGAGATATGCATATCTGAGATGTGGGGCCTGCGAGGACTTGGCAGTGACCCTGCCCCAGTGCTGAGGAGAGCTTCTGTCTGAGCTGGGATTTCCTGGGAACAGCCATCTCGAAGATCTCTATTCCAGGCAATTCCATAAATTTGAATGAAAATTCCACGTTGACAGTGGGTTTATGTGTTAAAGTATGAGCTTGGAACACTGTGGATGCTTCAGAGAGTAGTTCCAAACTGAATGTGTTTTTGTCTGCAGCAGGCAGGATTGGATTGTGCCCCTGTGCCCAGGTGAGACCCCAGTGCAGAGCTGCCTGCCCAGCACAGGCAGGAGCTGGAGCTGCTGGAGGAGCCCAGGGGAGGCTCCAGGATGAGCAGAGGGATGGAGCAGCTCTGCTGGGAGGAAAGGCTGGCACAGCTGGGAATGCTCACCTGGAGAAGGATGTGGCAGTGCCCAAGGCCAGGCTGGACAGGGCTTGGAGCAGCCTGGGACAGTGAGAGGTGTCCCTGCCTCTGTCAGAAGTTACACTGGATGGGCTTTCAGGTCCCTTCCAACCCAAACCACTCTAGAGTTCCACGAATTCCAACCATTTAAGGTGGGAATTTGTCAGTGGGAGCAGAAGCTCTGSATTCTTGGAGCCCAGCCCAGGGGAGGAGTTCACATCCAGGCTCTCCAGGGCACTCAGTATCAGCAAGACTGGGAAAAGGAAGGAGGATCTCACCAGYCTTTAACACTGCTTGGAAGCACCAAATAAAATCAGTTTTGTGATCTGGGTGGAATGTTTAACTCAACATCTCACATTATAAATGTGATTATAATAAAAAATTTCACGTTATAAATGTGATTATAATCAACATTTCACATTATAAAAAAGTCACTGCAATAAAAGGACATTCTGATGAGCAGTCTTGGCTCTGGTGATGTCTCATAAGTGAAGCAGAAAGATCAATAAATAAGCCTTGTCTCCTCTTTGCCTTTTCTCTTAATATCACAGTTGATGAGTTTTAAGTGCAGGCAGCTCAAACAGGAGAGGACAGGACAGGGTTTGCCCCAGCAGTGGCAGTGAGGGACCACAGCCCTCTCACTGAAATCAGGAATGTGTTTCCCAAGTCTGTGTTGAAGTCAGAATGGCTGGAGAAGAGGACAACATGACAAGCAGGACAGTAAAYAGGATTTAAAAGGCTGAAGAGCAGAGGAATAAAAAGCAAGGGAACAAATTCCAGGCATCCCCCACCACAATGAAGGGGTTTGTCCTCAAGGTTATTGAGATAATCCCACTTTTCCTCAGGGCCTGTGTAACTATCCATCACTCTGCTTCCCACAGCCTTTCTGTTCCTCTCTGCTGTCACTTTGAAGCTTCCCCTGGTTTGAAAAGCAGCTCCAGCCTTTCCTGCCCTTGGTTCCCTCCCAGTGGCTCCGACAGGGGAGATTGACAGTGGCCTTTATCTGAAAGCAGAGTATGAATTTTAGTCAATAGAGAATGAGGGCTGCTCTCAGATTTCATTTTGTTTTCTCAGCCTGGTTAATTGTGGGCAGGAATTGCTGTGCCTGTCTGGGCACAGTGCTTGGGGAAGCTGCCTTTCAGTGCCTTAATTGAATTCCTGCGTGCAGGGAGCGTTGGGATGTGGGGAGGCAGAGCCTGATGGTATCACACAGGAGGGCTTGAGCAGCCCTAAAGCCCCAGCAGCATTTCACATCAGTGCTTACAGACTGGGGATAAATATTATTACAGATATTATTATTCACAGAATTCACAGAATCACTGGGTTGGAAGAGACCTCCAAGATCASAGAGTCCAACCCATGCCCTAACACCTGAACTCACCCCTGGCACCCAGTGCCCCATCCAGGCTTTGTTAAACACACCCAGGGATGGGGACTGCACCACCTCCCTGGGCAGCCATTCCAGAACTTTATCACCCTTTCCATAAATGACTTTTTCCTAATATCCAACCTATATTTCCCTTGAGGCTGTGTGCTCTGGTTGTGTCAGTGCTGCTGGAGACAGAGCCCAGCCCAGCTGAGCACAGGCACCTTTCAGGAGCTGTGCAGAGTGATGGGGGCAGCCCTGAGTCTCCTTTTCTCCAGGCTGAGCACCCCCAGCTCCCTCAGGGGCTCCTCACAGGACTTGTGTTCCATATCTATTAACCTCCTTGTAAAAGTCAGGGCTGCTTTATTTTTGGTAGYGAGAAATCGTGGCAGCATTAACAACTGATTTAAATGCCATCAATTCCTTTGAGGATGAAGATTCTATGGACCAAGCCTTACACCAGCTGAAAATGCTGAAATTTGGGAGCCTGAAGCCAGAAATGCTGAAGCAGCATAATGTATTGTTTCCCTGGCTCCCTCGTGTTCACAGCTGTGATAAATTCAGAGCATGAATTGAACCCCAGCCTTTTCTCCTCCCTGATGAGATTCAGGTTTAACATCCCGGCCAGGTCCAGGCTTGCATTCATTCCAGGGATTTCATGAATTTCACCATCTTTMCTGCAAAGCAGGGCTCAAAGCTGCAAAATTACTTTTCTGCAAAGTGAATGTTGTCAGTTTGAGCTTCCTGATTGGGAAAAAAGATCCATTTCCATGTCCCTTCTGAGCTTTTTGTAGGGAATTTGCCCATCTGGCCATGGTTCTGTGCAGTCTCCTGGGTGTGAGCAGGCACAGAGTCTTCAGCAGCACAGACTGGGGCTATAAATAAGCAAAAAGCAAGATTTTTTCCTTTTTTCCTCCTGAATTCCTCCCATCCTTACTTATTCTCTGCAGTAAATGTATTATTTCACRAATTTCCTGGGCACTGGGAAGGTCAGTCCTTTGCAGAAACCAGCACTGGAGTCGTGGCCTGGCTTTTCCAGGCTTTTCCTTCTGGAATTCTGAACAACTATTTTATACTTTGATTCCCCATCTTTAAAAWGGGAATAAGGAGTCTTTCTCGTGCCTTTTTATGCAGCAGAGAATATATTTGGCCACAATGCTCTGCAAATCCAGCTCCCAGTGAATTCCAAGAATAAAAATCACGTGTTACCCTGAARGGAMGGTCTTGGAATCTCAGAATATCCTGATTTGGTGKGTTTAAGAGATAAAGGAACAGCTTAGAATTCATGAGGACCTTGGGTGTATTTTCRTCAGTCTGAGCTTTGAGCTTTGTTGAAAATGAGGGTTTTTTGAAGGACTCYGTAGCCAGTGCTGCACCAAAAGCCATCACAGCCCATCACAGCCCTGGCTGTACAGGGGTGGGAGCAGCTTCTGGGGCTATTCTCACCTGTTTGCCATTTACTGTTAAATATTCATGCTGTTATCAAACTGATATAAATGAAATCACAGAATCATTAAGGTTGGAAAAGACCTCCAATGTTTAAGTCCCACCCAAACCACTGAGCCATATCACAAAATCCTACATTTTTGAACAAGAAAAGTTTTAAATATGACAAAATAGGCTTGAGCTGCTGTTCCAGTAGCTAGGAGGCCTTGGCAGGGCAAGAAACAAGGTAAAAAGTCAATTCCCTGAAGATCAAGCCCTGGAGATCCTGGCTGGTGTGACTTTGCAGGGTGCTGGRGTGGGGGAGCCTGTGCTGAGCCAGGCACAGACAGGGCTGCTCCATGGGCTGCGCATTAATTCTGCACTAACTCACCCTGGGCTAATTGAGTTTGTGAAAGAGTCATCAGGGAATTGGCTACAGGGCCTTTGTTTGGAGAGCACAGTGCAGTGTTTGGGTTGGGGCAGCCAACCATTGGGATCCCACCATGATCCCCTTGTGATCCCATCGTGATCCTCTTGGGATCCCATCATGATCCTGTTGTGATCTCATTGTGATCCCATCATAGTCCCATTGTGATCCCATCATGATCCCATTGTGACCCCGTTGTGATCCCATTGCGATCCCCTTGTAATCCCATCCTGATCCTATTCTGATCTCATCATGATCCATTCTGATCCCATTGTAATCCCCTTGTGACCCTGTTGTGACCCCATCATGACCCCATTGTGATCCCGTTGTGATCTCATCATGATCCCGTTGTGATCCTCTTGTGATGCCATTGTGATCCTGTTGTGATTCCATCATGATCCTGTTGTGATCCCGTTGTGATCCTGTTGGGATCCTACTGTGATCTCATCATGACCCCATTGTGGTCCCATTGTGACCCCACTGTGCCCTCAGAGCCAGAGCAGATCCAGGAATGTGCCTGGAGCCAGGGGGTGGGCAGGGGGTTCCTGGCACCACCTTCCTGAGACAATAAATATCCCTTTATAAATATAAATATCCCTTTGAACTTGAATGCACAGAGGGAGGAGAGTGAGCAGAGAGAGGAGAGAGAGGAGAGGATAGAGGGATGGAGAGGAGAGGAGAGGAGAGGAGAGGAGGAGGGAGAGGAGAGGAGGGAGAGGAGAGCGAGAGGAGAGGAGAGGAGAGGAGAGGAGAGGAGGAGGGAGAGGAGAGGAGAGAGGGAGCAGGCAGAGGAGAGGGAGAGAGAGAGGAGAGGAGAGGAGGAGGAGAGGAGAGGAGAGGAGAGGAGAGGAGAGGAGAGGAGAGGCTTCTCCTCAGAGTGACATGCTGCCTTCTGGCCTGGACCTGCACCAGTTCCTCATGTCCATCACGCACCTTCCATCCCTGCTGSAAGCTGTCCCTGCCCATGCCAGGGGCTGGATTAAGGTCCCTTCCATCCCAAAGCACTCAAAGATTCTCTGATTCCATGGACCTGCTGCCAGCCTGGTGACCAGAGCTCTTCCTGGTGGGAACACCTCCTCTCTTGAACATCTTTAATAATCCTGACATRCTGTCACTAAGCTGGGCTCAGGTTGCCTGGCTTCAGGTGGATCTTGAGGGGGCCAATATGTCACAATTCCCTGGGGTTTTCTTCATTAAAAAAACTGCCAGAGGGATGGKATTGGTCAGAAGTGGTCTCAGCCTGACTCAGAGCTGTGACTATAGGACACGAATAAAACAACACAGACACYCAGCTCTTCTAAGGTGAAAAGAGAATTTTTKGRTTCTGACTCCAARATTTATAGATTTCTGAAAGTGACAGTGGATTGGAGGGTGACAGTGCCACCTCTCCWATGACACTGGGCAAACTAACAGTCTATCAAATTTCTCTTCTTCCATAAAATAATGCAAAACAATYAGTTATTTARAGAAAGTGTGTGAGAAAGTTCGTTACAAGAATGTAAACATCAYAAAGCTTAGAAAAACTTWAAAAATCAAGGCAACATCGAGTCCTCATCTGAAAGGCAGAGGAAGCTCTTGGTGGGTGTGGAATTGCCAACACTGACAAGAGTMGGGCTGGTTTATCAAAGACCCTTCTGATTGCTTTGGTCTGTTCATCTGGGGGTGTTTGGGGTGCAGGGGAGCAGAGCCCCATGTGGGAGCAGCCAGGAGGAGGAGAAAGCTGGAAACAGAAAGGTGGTGTCAGAGCAGAGGCTGACACTGGGACAGGGACACCCAGCAGCTGGTGCAGGCAGGAGAGGCTCTTGGTTGTAGCATTCACATTCTCTGAAAAAGTCCCTTCACCCAGGATTTTTCTCCTGGGAAGCTGAGAAGCCTCAGAGAAAAGGAAAACAATTCTTCTCTCATTTGCTTCTCCTGTGTTGTGCTCATGTGGAATGTGTTTGGAGATTGTTTACCCACAGGTGATTGTTCCGATTGGTTCTGCTGTGAGTTGTTTTCACTCTTTGGCCAATCAGGGCCAAGCTGTGTCGGGACTCTGGAAAGAGTCACGAGCTTTCATTATTATCCTTTTAGCATTCAGTAAGTATCCTTTTCTGTTTCTTTAGTATAGTTTAGTATAGCATTCTAGAATAGAATAGAATAGAATAGAATAGAATAGAATAGAATAGAATAGAATAGAATAGAATAGAATAGAATAGAATAGAATAGAATAATAAATTAGCCTTCTGAGAACYTGGAGTCAGATTCATCATTRCTCCCTGCCACYGYGGTCCCTGCAAATACAGTACTTGGTGACCAATAAATCCAATTAAACCAGACTTTTTCTGGCTCCAAGGGGTACCAGCAGAGATTTAATGCTGTCCTGAGCCCTGCTGAGAGCCCACAGCCCTGCTGGAGTGTTTKTTGCTCTCTGCCTGTCTGTGGGAGCAGCAGTGCTGTGTCTGCTGGGCCGTCTCTCACATGCGTCCGTGGGCGTCCTGTGCAAATCACAGCTTGTTTACTTACCTTCCACAGAAACTTAGGATGAAGTGTYCCCACAAAAGGAATTAAAAACTTAGCAAGCAGGAAGGCAGAATTGTCCTTTCCAGGGAAGACATTGAGGATGACTGGCAGTCCTCAGCGTGTACCTGCGCTGCGTCTGGAAAATATTGTGACAGTTCAAGCTGAAAGCAGACTTTGGAGTTTGGATTTTTTCTTTTTTTTTGAAAGAGCTATGGTGTGGAACACAGCTTTGATGCCTTAATGGAATCTAGAGAGCTCAATAATATYTTTCACGTTTGGATAAAAGAGAGGTAAAATTGCTTCCAGCACTTTTTTTTTGCTCAAGAAAAACAAAGCCCAAATCATCTCTCTGTGATGTCTCYTCTGTGGTAGTTCAGCAGTGTGATGTCCAAGTGCAGCTTTGGTAGAGCTTGCTGGGACTTCTCAGCTCAGGAAGGAGATCCAAAAGGATTGGGACATGCTCTGAGTTACTTTACATTCACCTTTCTTTGAAATAAAGAACACAAACTGAAGCAAGGTCCAGGTGGATGGGTTGATTTTCCAGGATCATCTGCCCYTGGCTCARTGGGACATGCAGGAGGTCAAGGAGAGGTGGCAGGAGAATGTGTGGGTGAAGAAAGAGCTCCTGACATATGGAAAAAACCCATTCCAGAGGTGAAAGCAGAGTCAGATCCCTCAGGGAGAATCCAGACARGATCCAGGTGTGTGAGGGTGGGATTGGGAAAGCCAAAGGCCACCTGGACCTGAAGCTGGTGGAAGACCTGCAGGGCAACAACAAAACCTGCTGTGTGTCAGCCTGGGGTGGAGGAAGAGCAGGGGCTGCTGCTGCTGGGGCAGGGCAGCTGGAGAAGGGTCAGGAACCCAACACCACCTTCATCTGGGCAGGGCTGGACATGGCCAAAGCTGAGATTTAACCTGCAGCCCCCTCTGCTGCAGCTGTAATTCCATATTCCCACAGGAGTCCCAGGAGAGGCCCCAGGAGCTCAGGCTGTGCACGGCACCTTCGTCACCCCAGCTCCAGGAGTTCCTCCCTTCCCTCTCATCTCTCCTCCTGTGCTGCTTCTCACCAAGAGCTCTGCAGATTTTGGCCTCTTTTTTTAGCCTGCTGAGCGTTTCCCCATCTCTTTATCTGCTTTTTACCTGTACATCCTTATCCTTCTTSTGGAGACAGCCTCATCTGCAGGGACTGTGCTGCAGATAAGGAGCAGCAGGTCTGGGGGGGTTGCACTATCTGAAGGGGATGGAAGCAGCCAGCTCCACTTATCTGCTGTGGCTCCTTGTTAATTGTCACTGGAGAGAAAAGGGGTTTTTATGTTTCCAGTGATGGAGAGCTGATAACTTTTTTATTTTACACTCTCACTCGTTCCAGTCTCATGACTCACATTGGAAAGGAAAAAATATTCATCTAAAAGATCATGAGATAGCAGCTGAGCAGCTGCTTTCTTTGGGCCAGGCTTCTCCCCCTCATTCCCAGGACAGGATGAAGCCAAAGACACAAATGGTCCTGCCAGCCTGGGCAGGGGTGGGGGACACACACCCCTCGAGCTGGCTCTGGGTCAGCAGCATCCCAGAATCCCACAGTGGTTTGGGGTGGAAGGGTGTGCCCGTGTTCACAGGGGTTCTTGGATGAGGGAAGAGACCAGGATCTGACTCCATGCTTCAGAAGGCTTAATTTATTATTTTATTATATATATTACATTAAAACTATACTAAAAGAATAGAAGAAAGGATTTCATCAGAAGGCTAGCTAAGAATAGAAAAGGAATTGAATGATAACAAAGGCTTGTGGCTCGGCTCTCTGTCCAAGCCAGCTGGGCTGTGATTGGCCATTAATTACAAACATCCAACATGGACCAATCACAGATCCACCTGGTGCAGTCCATAGCAGCAGATAATCAATGTTTACATTTTGTTCCTGAGGCCTCTCAGCTTCTCAGGAGGAAAAATCCTAAGGAAAGGATTTTTCATAAAAGATGTCTGTGACAGAAGGGACCTTAAAAACCCCCTTGTTTGGGTAGGGACACCTTCCACTGTCCCAGGCTGCTCCAAGCCCTGTCCAGCCTGGCCTTGGGCACTGCCAGGGATCCAGGGGCAGCCCCAGCTGCTCTGGGCACCCTGTGCCAGGGCCTGCCCGCCCTCACAGGGGAGGATTTCTCCCCAGTATCTGATCCACTGCTCTGTCAGTTCAGTGCTCTGGGGAGGTTTGGGGTGTGTTCTACTCCTGCAGACATTTTCTGCTCCTTTTCTGCTCCCCTTTACCTCAGCTTTGGAASTGGACACGCTGCACCCAGGTCTTTTCTCCTCCTTTTTTGGCTGCTGGTAAAAATTCTCATTGGAAGGAGCTAAGGAATTTCTTCCTCTTCTTGTAGCCCTTTGCTCTTAGTTATTTTTATGAAGGAGGAATAATGATTTGCAGATGGCAGGGCAGAGTAAGAATATGCCTTTCCTTGGAATGTGTCTTTTCACCGTGGGCTGAAGCCAACAGATTTCAGAGTGAGAGTGAAATCATATGAGGCTGATCAGAGACTGCCAGATTTGATCTGCCCAGCTCTGGYTTTTTGATTCCTCCTTCAGTTTGGTGGCTCTTGTCATGGAGAGTCTCAGGAGTGCCCAGGGCCCCTGGACCCTTCTCAGGGGTGTCAGTGGGTGCTGCCTGAGGGAACCCCCCAGGCACGTGAGTCATGGATTCACTGCTCAGCCTCTGAGATRTGGGGCTCATTATTCTGGTTTTTAAATCCTCTCAGCATCCCAGTTCTCACCAGTCCTTGCACTCCTCGAGTGAGTCACCCTTTGAGTTTTCAAAGATGTTTTCTTCCCATGTTTCCCTGCAGGTTTCCTGCTGTTCTAGAGATTTGATTTGATGTTGTGGTGTGGATGAGCTCAGAAACCTGTAATTGTTTGGCCAGCAGTGGCTGTGGCAGTGTGACTGTCACTGTGACTGTCACTGTGACTGTGTCTGTGCAGTTTGGGGCTGTCCCTGCAGGTACCAACAGGGGTAGGACAGCCCTGGGCCTGCAGCCACAGCTCAGTCCCTGGGTTTAGGGCAGGCAGAGTCTCTGCTCTGGCATCTGTAGGAACAGAGCTGTGTAGAAATTGGCTGTTTAATCTTAATGAACCTGATTAGTGCAGGAGGGAGCTGAGTGCTGCATCCCTCCTCAGCAGGGAGACATCAGGGACCAGGGGCCTTTCCTGTGCACAGCCAAGGCAAACCAGATGAGCCTGGCTTAAAACCTGTCCCAAGAAATCGCTGCCTTTGGAGGAGTTTGACTCTGCTGCTCCCACTCCCACCTGCCTCCCTGGCCCTGCACAGGCCTCTCATCCCCTCCCTCTGTGGCCAGCCAGCAAAGACAAAAACTTTTCTTTTTTTTTTTTTTTTTTTTTTTTTTTTTTTAGGCTAATCTGTTTATTCTGCTTAATAAGGACTTAACCACAGCTTGAGCTTATTGCTGGTGACTGAATATTTTAGTCCTTATTCAGTGTCTGGTGAGGTTTGTAGGAATTTTGTATTGATTTTGATAGACATTGCCTTAGGGCTAAAAAATGCTGCTTCCACCAGGCAGTGCCAGGAGCATCTCCAGAGCCCCAGGAGTGTGGGGTGCCCAACCTCAGCTCCTCCTAAACAATCCCATGTGTGGGTGAGCTCTGCAGTCCCCATCTCACCGCTCTGGAAATCTCTCTGTGTCTGCCCCCACAGCTGGGCTGTCTGTGGGGGCTGGAGGGACACAAGTGGAGGGACAGGTTTGGGTTGGAAGGGACCCCAAAGCCCACACAGTGCCACCCCTGCCATGGCAGGGACACCTCCCACTGTCCCAGGCTGCTCCCAGCCCTGTCCAGCCTGGCCTTGGGCACTGCCAGGGATCCAGGGGCAGCCACAGCTGCTCTGGGCACCCTGTGCCAGGGTCTGCCCACCCTGCCAGGGAACAATTCCTGATTCCCAATATCCCATCCAGCCCTGCCCTCTGGCTGGTAAAGTTTCTCTCCAAAGCAGGAAGGGAAAATGAGAAAAAGAATGGTTTCCAGCTTTCTTTTCCTTTTTTTGGGGTGTGAAAACTCTGAGGTTTGGTTMTCATTTAGAAAATGCAGGAAAGGGAAACACTACCAGTGTGAAAATGAAATCCAACAATGGGGTTTGGGCAAAGCAAAGCACTTCTGAGAAAAACAGCAACTACAGTTTCATTGTCCTGAGTAATTGTTGCTGCCTTCTGGAGGGAGCTGAACACCCCTTAATTGTGGATTGCAGATGATGTGGGCTGTGACCCCTGACAATGCAGAAATTAATGCCTGCCTATGAATCCCACATTTGTTTAACAGCTGCTATTAGTTCATTTTAAGGGATTTTACAGGTCTGGGACTAGGCCCAAGTCCCTGTGCCACCATCCCAGATGCCATTGGCAGCACCAAGGATTGCTGTGCTTTGTGCAGCACGTGTGGGACCCAGCAAAGTCTGGTTTTAAGGCAGGTGGAGAGGAATCCTGGCTCTGGTGTGGAGCTGGGGAGAATTAAACCAGCTGGTGTGGGGCTGATTGCCACCATGGAGGGTTCASTGGGCCTGGTGAGCAGCCTCCACAGTTAAACCTGTGTGTGTCTTCCCAGTGCTCCCAGTAAGGCACTGCAGGGCAGACTGGATAAGCTCCAGGAGAGCAGGGCCTGTGCCTCTGTCCTGCTCTGATCTGGTGCCTTATCTGGGACTGGTGAGGATGAAAAGGAATTTCCAGATGGTATTTTCATGGAAATGGAGTTCCTGGTGCCTGGTGGGTTGTCTGGGCTGGGCCTTGTCCATGGGATTGATGCTGGGAGCTCTGTGCCAGCCCCATTCTCTCTCCAGGCTGGGCTTGGACTCCTGGCCAAGGACAAGGCTGGGCTTTAGGCACATCACCCCCAGACACCCTCGTGGAATCCTGGACTCCTTTGGGCTGGAAGGGACCTTAAATCTCACCCCATCCCACCCCTGCCATGGCAGGGACACCTCCCACTGTCCCAGGTGCTCCAAGTCCAGCTGGCCTTGGGCACTGCCAGGGATCCAGGGGCAGCCCAGCTGCTCTGGGCACCCTGTGCCAGGGCCTGCCCACCCTCACAGGAACAATTCCTGATTCCCAAATCCCATCCATCCCTGCCCTCTGCAGTTCCAAGCACAAGGAGAAGTTTTTCCTGCCAGGTTTTCGCTGGAGCACGTGGAGTGGTTGTCCCTGGAAGCTGAGTCACGGCTCTGAGCTGAGACATCTGTCTCAGCAGTAATTAGAGGAGATGAAACCCATCAGTGACAAGCTCTGTCCCAGCAGTTGGAGCTCAGATTCTCATTTCATGCTGCAGAAGGATGAGTAATTCTAAATAGCTGTGAAGACGTTTAAAAGCACCCAAACCATGACAGACAGCACAGAGCAAATGAGAACAAGGTGAGTTATTAAATGCCTGCTGAGCACACACAAAGCCCCATTATCACTGAACACTGATCCAGGAGCTGGGTGTGTGTACCTGTGCTCTGCTCCCCGGGCTGGGGCACCCCCTGAGCCTTTCTGTGAAACACATCCAGAGGGGGCAGCGAGGCTGGAGAGGGGCTGGGAGCACAAACCCTGAGAGGAACCCCTGAGGGAGCTGGGGTGCTCAGCCTGGAGAAAAGGAGACTCAGGGCTGCCCTTGTCACAGACATCTTTTATGAAAAATCCTTTCCTTGGGATTTTTCCTCCTGAGAAGCTGAGAGGCCTCAGGAACAAAATGTAAACAATGATTATCTGCTGCTGTGGAATGCAACAGTGCATCTGGATTGGGCTCATGTGGTTGTTTCTAATTAATGGCCAATCACAGTCAGCTGGCTCGGCAGAGAGTCCAAGACAAACCTTTGTTATCATTCCTTTCTTTTCTATTCTTAGCTAGCCTTCTGATGAAATCCTTTCTTCTATTCTTTTAGTAAAGTTTTAATATAATATATATCATAAAATAATAAATCAACCTTCTGAAACATGGAGTCATATCCTCATCTCTTCCCTCATCCAAGAACCCCTGTGAACACGTGCACAGTGCCCCATCACTCTGCAGCTCCTGAAAGGTGCCTGTGCTCAGCTGGGGCTGGGCTCTGTCTCCAGCAGCACTGACACAACCAGAGCACACAGCCTCAAGCTGCACCAAGGGAAATACAGGTTGGATATTGGGAAGAAGTTTTTCACAGCAAGGTGATAAAGTTCTGGAATTGCTGCCCGGGGAGGTGGTGCAGTCCCCATCCCTGGGTGTGTTTAACAAAGCCTGGATGTGGCACTGGGTGCCAGGGTGAGTTCAGGTGTGGGCATGGTTGTGTGGTACCAGCCCCAGCTGGGCAATAATGAGCATCGACTCTATGACCTAGAAGGCATGGAAGACACTTTATTATTAGAAATCTACAGTTCTTATAGAAACAATGGTGGACTTAAGACTTGATTGGTCTCAAAGTGAAAACCTCTCACACACTATTGGTGGCTATCAATAACACACTTTAGAGAYCCKTATCTATAAACAATGGTTACAGAAAGAGAGATAATAATAGTTTTAATTATTTTCTTCTAAGTTTCTCACAGCTTCAACACAACTTCCCAGGATTTTTCTGGGAGTCTGTGCCCACTCTCTGTGGCCAGAGAGCTGCTGCCACAGGGTTGGACTCKATGATCTTGAAGGTCTCCTCCAACRCYGTGATTCTGTGAATTTTCCAGCAGCGCTGTGGGCTCTGAGCTGGGCTGGAAACAGAAATTCAGCTGCTCTGTCCTGGTGCTTTCAGCAAGAAGTCCTCCATTAGAAATGCAGGGGAACCATGGGGTGGTGGAAGGAGCCTGTGCCCTCGGACAGGAGGCTGGGAACAGCCTGGAATTGCAGGGAGGAGCAGGAGAAGCCCAGCCTGCCCTGCCTGAGCTGGGCTCTGAGGAAGACGTGAGCTGCAGGCAGGATTTATCCCTGCTGCAGCAGGARGTGGATAACTGTGCTTGGCACAGCTCCTTTCCAGGGGAGGTCCARGAGCAGCTTCCAGTTAAACCAGGGAAGAGCTGAGAGGGGCTCCCAGCAGCTCCTTTTGCAGCTTTTTAATTAAACAAAAAGTTTTGCCAGCGTTTTGTGCCAGGATGGCAGCCCTGGTGGGCACTGCTGCTGGCATTGGCACTGCTGGGTTCAGGGCTGGGATGGTGCCCAGGGCCTTTGGAGTGCATGGAAGTGTTTCCATTTTCCTTTAGGGACTTGGCTCACACTTTCCAAGTGCAATTTGAAGTGGAGCCAGAATGTGGCCCAGGTCTCATTTTAAAGGGAATTTGGTGGAAGGCTTTTCATTGCTTTAAGTCCTGCAGTGACTTTAAGGCTGCCTGGTGACTCACAGGGAAAATAAAATAAATAAAATAAAATAACCTTAACATGCAGGCATGACTTGCAAAATGTGAGCAGTGTTGGAGAAGTTCTTTTCCTGTGTGACTTTGCAGGAGCAAAGGGATGCACCACAATCATGCCCAAGGCTGCAGCAATGAGCACTTTCTCCAGCAGAAAAATCTGGGGATAAATCTGGGAACAATCAAAGTGGGATCTTCTGATTTTCTGCTTTGTTTCCATCTCTTTTGGMTTTGTGTGTTCACAGGAAATTTCTATATTTGTTATTTTACACTCATGCCAAGCCCAGGGATGCTGATGAATTAGGGACTAATAACAATTAGTGTTGAAATCTAAACAAATGAGCAAGGAATGAGTCATAATTTTGCTGTGAGGACACAGCACTGCTCATTGTCCCTTCTGCCTTGCCCACTTCCTACATTCTGCTTTCCAAAACTCATCATTTCTATTTGGGTTTGCAGATGCATTTCAGAAAAGAACCCTGAAAAGTTTCCAAACTGAAGTTCAGAAATGTAGAGTTGATGAGGATGTTTGGTTGCACTAAATCTGAAATTTTGCTCCATTTCACTTTTATTATCAATTACTGAGGGTTTTGAACTTCATGCAAACCCAGAAATGCAGACACTCTCCATTCTGATGAACTCTAAATGAGGCTGCATCCATTCCACTGAAATGCTCCATTTCCCTTTTGGCAGAATTTCACTGGAATCACCACATCCCAGATTTTTAAAGTTTTTAGATGCTTTTGACTCATCTRTGTTTTTCAGACATGAGCAGACTGAATTCACTGTGACCATGTTCACAGGGGTCTTAGGATGAGGGAAGAGGTGAGGATCTGACTCCATGGTTCAGAAGGCTGATTTATTATTTTATGATATATATTATATTAAAACTATGCTAAAAGAATAAAGGATTTCATCAGAAGGTCAGCTAAGAATAGAAGAAGAAGGAATGATAACAAAGGCTTGTGGCTGGGACAGAGAGTCGGAGCCAGCTGACTGTGATTGGCCATTAATTAGAAACAACCACATGAGCCCAATCACAGATGCACCTGTTGCATTCCACAGCAGCAGATAATCAATGTTTACATTTTGTTCCTGAGGCCTCTCAGRTTCTCAGGAGGAAAAAATCCTAAGGACAGGATTTTTCAGAAAATATCATGGCTGCAATTCACAGCAAATCCCTGGCAGGGAAAAGTGAGAGCAGAGCAGGGATGTTCATGTCCTTTGTTTTCAAGGTGCTGTGGGGTCTCACAGGTAAAGTCATGGATCATGGACTCTCCTGGTGGGATGGACCCACAGGGATGATTGACCCTGCACAGCCACCCCAGCAATGCCAGCCTGGGCATCCCTGCAGCTCCTGGAGCTCTGGCAGCCTCGGGGCTGTGCCCATTCCCTGGGCAGCCTGGGCAGTGCCAGCACCCTCTGGGGGAAGAGCCTTTCCCAAAATCCAACCTGAGCCTGCCCTGGCACAGCCCCAGCCCTTCCCTGGGGTCTGGCTGTGAATCTGTGCCTGAGGATGTGTCCTGTGCTGCTGCTCTGGGGTTTGGAGCCTCTGCTGTTGTTTGAAAGAATCAAATAGAAGGAGCTGCTTCAGCAGGGAAGTTATTAGTGCTGGGTGCCCTTGAATGGCAAGGCTCGGATTTGGAGGAAAAAGCTGAAATGAGACATTTTCCATTTTATGATTTTGTCTGRGGAGAAAGTCCTTTTAATCTCAATTTAATGAAAGTTGGCTCAAGACGTGTGAGTGACTGGGAGTGCTTGGGAGAGACAGGAGCAAAGCTTGAGGGGGGCTCAGAGCAAGATGAAATTCCCCTGAGACGAGGCAGAATTTGGAAGGGGATGGGTAACCACCATCCTCCTGTGCTGAAGGACCTGATGCTTCATTTTTCATTGGGGGATTTCAACCCCTTGTGACAGATGAGCAATGCCATGGTTGACTCTCACAAGGCAAATATCCTGTATATATGTCAGGAGCWGTTTTACAGATTTATAGTTGTGTTTTACCCCCTTGTGTTGTTCTCAGGGSTGCCCTGGGTTMGGGACATTTGGGAGGGTCACTSGTTCCTGTGGCAGCACCTGACTGTGGTGTTGTGAGGTCCCCAGGACYAGGTYAGAGATGAGAATCTGACTCCAGGTTCTCAGAAGGCTGATTTATTATTTTATGATATTATATTAAAAGAAAATTATATACTAAAACTATAGTCAACTATAGAGAAAGGATACAGACAGAAGGCTAGAAAAGAAAGAATAATAAAAACCTGTGACTGACTCAGAGAGTCTGACACAGCTGGCTGTGATTTGCCATTAATTAAAAACAATTCACATGTTTGGAAAAACAATCTCCAGACCACATTCCAGAGGAGCAAAACATMGAGAAGCTGAGGCTTCTCATCTTCCCAGGAGAAGAAATCCTGGCAAAAGGATTTTTCAGAAAATATCACGGTGACCCCTGAGCTCCAACCAAGGTGTCAGGCAGTGATCTCCAGCTCTGGGCAGGGAGGGAGGAGTCCATGGACAGAACTTTGGGAGGGGCTGAAGGGTTAAAAGGTGAAACCTCCATTGTGTGGGTGAGCACATGGTGGGGAAAATCCTCTGCTCCTGGTGCTGTAATATTTTTTCTATTCAGTCTTCTGTTGTATTTTTGATAAGGTTTAATAAACCTTCTACATTTTTAGAAGTGAGCAGCATTTCTCACGCTGCTATATTGGAAGAGATTTCCATATACAAGATGACAAACGTGGCAGAATGAATCCAGCTGGTGACAGGAACACCAGGAGCTCCCATGTTCAGGCACAAAGGGACCTGGGGGTGCTGGTGACAGCAGGCTGGACATGGGCCAGCAGTGTGTCCTGGTGGCCAGGAAGGCCAATGGCTCCTGGCCTGGGTCAGAATGGTGTGGCCAGCAGGAGCAGGGAGCTCATTCTGCCCTGGGCACTGCTGAGGGCACACCTGGAGTGCTGTGCCCAGCTCTGGSCCCTCAGCTTGGGAAGGACCTTGGGACACTTGAGGGCATCCTGGAAATGTCTGATTAGAGAACAATCATTTTTCTCTTCTTGACAGGAGGGGCTGAGGCTCTTTTCCAGGCAATGGCAATGGATTCCTTCTGTTAGAATCAAATCTCKGTGATCTCCTGTGAATGTACCCAGAGGAATAAATGGAAACAGTCACTGGTTTTATCAACAGGCTCCCTTGGGAAAAAGAATTCCACAGGAGCTCTTTTATGGCCCTGTAATGGCAATTTGGGTGAAATCTGACTGCATGGTGGGGRTGGATCACTTCCACTGCTCTTATCCCTAATTGGGAGATCAAGCACAAGAGGAGGCAGGGAAAAGATAAGGACTGGGCTGCTGTTATTAAAATGTAATCTTGAAATTACCCAGTGCTGGCTGAGATTTAGTGCTGCTAACTGGGCTGGCAGGGCCTTTTTCCAGGGAGTCAGGGCAATGTTGTTCTGCAGAGGGATGTTTYTTTATTATTTCTATTTATTTATTAATCTATTTATATTTGTTTATAGCTATTTGTTGAGGGGTACATTAAGTAGTGATTTTCTTAAAGGGTTGTGTTATGGGAATAGAAACAAATGGATGTTGGGAGACCTTAAATAATGATTATGAAGTTGTGGACTTTGAACTGAAATTCTTAAAATTTATATGATATTTGGGGAGACTTTCATACAGAACAGAATGAGGGAAAGCCCAGCAGTGTCCAAGGAGTAAACAGAATCCTGTCTGATAAATGCAGGCAAGTTTTCCTGTCTGGRTTTCCCACAATCTCTGCTCTGTGTGTTTCACACAAAATAAGTAATATCAGGTCCTAAACTTTGTAAATAAATCAATGTACTGAGGCCATGACCCCTGCAGAGCTGGTTTGCCTTGCTTTGATCCAKAGCCTGGGGATGCAGCTCGTGCAGAAATGACTGTTTGCACCAATATCCAGCACAGTTTAATTCACTCCAGGGATTTGACTGCRCAGGAAAACAGGGCTTTTATTGCCTGTCAGGACTCCTTAAGGGTTATCCCTCACTCTGGGCAGRGTGCCTGGGCTGCTCAGCTCTCCCCATTCAGCTCCTCTGCTAGAACTTGATTGGAAGRCTTTGATCAGTAAAAGTAGAGSCTGAGCTTTAAAAGCTTTAAAAGCTCCACCTTGTCACCAACCTTTGTTCTGAGACCTCAAGCACAGTTCAGGTCCTTGTGTACTCTTGGCTATGTGACCAAAAGGAATTTGTCTCCTGATCCATCTCAGCATCACACAATGGATGATCCCATCTCCTCTGTGCTCTAGGGTGTGGTGTTGTGAGGGTCCCCAGGATGAGGTGAGAGATGAGAATTTGACTCCATGTTCTCAGAAGGCTGATACATTATATTATATTATATTATATTATATTATATTATATTATATTATATTATATTATATTATATTAATATTATATTATATATATTATATTATATATTAATATTATATTATATACTTAATATATTACTAAAACTATACTAAAGAAAGAGACATCAGAAGCTGAGCAAGAATGATGATGAAAGCTCCTGACTGACCCCTCAGAGTCTGACACAGCTGGCTGTGATTGGTCATTAATTAAAAACAATTCCCATGGAACCAATCAAAGATGCCCTGTTGTAAATGATCTCCAGAGCACATTCCAAACAATCAGATAATTATTGTTTCATTCTTTCTGAGGCCTCTCAGCTTTCCAGGAGAAAATCCTGGGCAAAAAGGATTTTTCAGAAAATATCATGGTGACACAGGGAACATTAAACATCCCAGAGCAGGCATTCACCTGGTACCTGTGGGCACTGACTGTCCATGAGTTACTTCACAGTGTTTGGGAAGAGGGAAATTAAAAAGAGTTCCTAAATGGTGCACAGTAYTCTAACCTGGAGAAGTTACTGAAAGGATCTTCTGAACTGGGATAATTCACAGGATGTGGAGGTGGAGATTAGAACATCTGGAACAGACACTGAAGTTTAAAATGTCCCAAAAGGAAAAATTCCTGCRATTCCAGGACCTTGAGCAGGCCCCAGCTGGGTGGGACTGGCAGTGCACCATCCCCGTGCTGGGACAGCTCTGTGCTCCTGCCTGTGCCCTCAGGGGCTGCAAAGGGAGGGGACAAAGGTGAGCAGCACAGAAAGGCCTTGTCAGGCCCCAAGAACCAAGACAGGATTGCAACCTTCCCTCCCTGACCCAGCCATGTCCTGACTGTGCCCTCAGGGGCTGCAAAGGGAGGGGACAAAGGTGAGCAGCACAGAAAGGCCTTGTCAGGCCCCAGGAACCAAGACAGGATTGCACACCTTCCCTCCCTGACCCAGCCTCAAGAAAACAACATAACCCCTCTGCAAAGAGCACCGAACAACCTGGCCATTTACGATTTTCCCAAACACCGCTGCTCTTCATCTCACACAGTGAGGCTCGCAGCAAATACATTGACGAAGCTGGAGGCTTCTTCAAGTCTTCCCAAGGAGAAGAAATCCTGGCGCAAGAAGGATTTTTTCAGAAACTATCAACGGTGACTCGCGCCACCCAACACCACCTAGCTCCAATCAAGTGTCAGCAGTGATCTCCAACTCTGCACATCAAGGCAACTCACCATAGCCGCCACACGAGAACGGGAGAAGTATCACATACATTCACAGATATGCACACCGAGAGCTGACTCGCTTTGGAGGGCCGGCTCCTAAGCGGGATCGTCTAAACCACTGCGCAGCGCTTTGAACACCACAGAACTCTCCTCCGAATTGAGCATAGAGACAGTGGACCCGGCCAAAACACTCAATCCCCACGCGCTTTTACTCTCCCGGGCTGAACGGACACCTCAGGAAGACCAGCGTATCTCAGCGTGCACCGCGACACCCAAAGCAAAGAATGCAAGGATCCTCAAAGCAACCCTTCCGAACACATCCGGCCAATGCTCCTGTGCTCCCAAGCGCTCCAGAGCTGGACCCGGCTGCGGCCCCGCAGAGTGACATAGGCTTTACTCGCACGAAAATACGTTCACGTCCGGCGTCTCGCACCAGGGGCGCTCGTCGCTGTTGTATTCTCCGGAGACCTTCGGGAGCTGCCCTTGGACAGCGCTTTGACGGTGTGACAAGAGCCACCTTCTACATTTTTTTGGAAGTCGGGAGGCGCACGGGGGCGAAAGCGACTGCTCTCCTCGACCACGGAGCGGCGACGGAGCGGGGGCAACTGCCGCGGCCGGCACAAGCCAGCGCCGCGCGCCTCTGCCGCCTCGGCCGGCCGGCACGGGCTCTCGGCTCCGACGCTCGCCGGCGGGCTCCGCCGCTGCCCGCTCCGGCCGGCACCCCAATTCATTGCAGCCTGCAAATCGCTCGGAGCCTGCAAGCTTCTGCGCTGCACCCGAACGTGACAGCCATGAGGCGGGGCTCACCTCAACCTGCTATACCGAGAACGGCAAGAATGTGTTCTCCTCCCTTTTGGGACATTAGAGAATTCTCTTATGCCGAGAGTCAGAATAGAACAAAGGAGTCTGGTCCTGAAAGAACATCTGAAAGCCTTCAACTGCTGGCAACGGGGAATTTGTGGTAGCGCTACGATTCTACCTTATGAGATCAAAGAGGCGGACCCAAGGGCGGTTGTGACCAGTCCGAGTTTCCACCTTAGCAATGAGAAAATGGGGTGGTTAGCATACATATCAACCAGCCCTATACCGAAGAACTATTTTTGCATTACCTTCCATAGGAGGCAGTCCCATGTTCAGGAATTCTGTCACTCACCTGGGAATACCTAAGCTGCAAAAGGCAGGTTTTCCTGCACTAACTACCTTACAGAGCAGGTGGAGGGTGGGCATTGGTGCCAGAACAGCAGGCTGGACACGTTCAAAACCGGACAATAAGTACGATAGAGCAGCTGCTTCCTACTCTTATTTTTTTGTCTCCATAAAGCTGATTTTTGTTTTCTGGGGCAGGAGGGACCGGCAGATAGATTGACGAAAGAAAGGACAAATAGTCCCGTCCAAATCCACACGGCGCGTTCACATGTTTCGGATGAACAGCAATTGGTGTCCTGGTGTGGCCAGGTGCTGCTTTCCGGCACAAAAAGAATTCCGTCCCTCGGCAGTCCTTTTAAGCCATGCTTTCCACGTCCAAACGAGGCGTACTCCGCCTGAGTTGGCTTCCAGACAGCTGAGAAGGCGCGCAGCCCTCTCATGAGGAAAGTCCCGGGAGCGCCACATGAACGCCTCATACAGAGCTTCCGTGCAGAGGCAGGCTGTGGACTCCCCTAAACGGCTTTCGGCCTTGCGGAGCCCGCCTCATCAATCTCTACACTCAAGCTGGGCTGCTTCGGCCCCAGCATTCCCTAGAGTCACCTGGGCGCTGATGCCATCTCTAACAGCGCACGTCTCGCTGATCCAAGAGCCACACAAGCGCGCTTCTCAGCAAGACAGGAAGGAAGACAGAATGGCTGGACGGCTTGTTCTTAGTATTGTCTGGTTCCAAACTTTCCCAACGAGGGTACGTGCACTGACTCGGACTGCAGTGAAAGGTTTCCAGGGCAGAAAACTGTCCTTCACTCGGCAGACACTTTGATACATACGTGAGAAAACGTCAGATCGGGGCGAACTCTCGACCCGTGCTGGGAGGAAACCGCAGGCCTCTTGCACCGGGCAGCAGTCAATGGGGAAAAGTCAAGCTTAGCAGTGGAAAAAGAGAATAGAATCAAGCAGCCCTTTCAAATGCCTTGGCACAGCCAACGAGGTTGGAACAGTCCATTGCTACTTTCACTCTCTCTGGAAATTGAATAAATATGAAGTAAAAACCACAGGACACAAGGCAGGCTGGGATTTTACGGTCTTTGTTTTGGACCGTCTGGATGACAAGCGCTCTTCGGGACGCTGACCGATTTTGGGGTGGCAGAGAACGGAGGCAAAGTGTGGCAGAGAGCCTTTCTGCTTCAGCCTGCAGCGCTTCTGGATCGGTTTTCAGGGACCAGCTTGGTCCGTTCATCGATAAAACTTACGGCAATCAGCTTAAACTCTGCTACATCTCTAGTTCCGGAGTTTCCTATCACTTCTGTAACAAAGTGAGTGGATAGCGAGTGGTGTTCCTCCCAGCCTGAATTTCGAGACAAAGTTCCTATTCTTACAATACCTATAAAACCGAATTACTTGACAGGTTTTAGCAACTCTACACCAGCCCTGCCTGTGATTTGTGGCAGCTTTGGGTCTCTCCAGCGGTGACCCCTCGCGCCACCCACTTAAGTGTAGGTGAGTGTTTTAAGGGAAGTCAACGGCTTTGCTTCGCCCGCAGTGGGGCTCCCTCTCCTAGGGCACTCGGGCTTGCCCCATGGCATCCGGCCCCGAGTCTTTCAGCCCTTTCTGAGCCACAGAAAGGCGCGAACGGTCCGCTGCTGGCAGCAGCGCAAGCGCTTTACCACTCCAAGCCTTCAGATGCAACGTGGACCAGAGAGGATTCGCTTGCCACAAGGAAGGGGGGGGCAGCCCAGAAGGGCTGATGTTCTCCCAGCCTCGCTGTCCCGGGCAGGGCAGCGAGAGGGAGCGGCAAGAGACGGCGGGGACACGGCGGCGCAGCGAGCGGGGGCGTCTCAGCGCGTTGCGGCCAAAGCGGCAGCTCCGGGCGGTGTCGGAGCGGCTGTTTGACGGCACGGGGCGATCCGCGAGCCTCCGGCCCGGGGGGGACTCCTGCAAGGGCCGAGCGGCCGCGGCTCCAGGCTTGGATCGTGGCGTTGTATAGTCTCTCGGCGTGCACACGAAGCGACGCGCTGCGGGCAAGAAAGTGGCGCCCTCAGCTTGGGAAGGACCTTGGGACACTTGAGGGCACCTGGAAAGTGTCTGATTAGAGAACAATCATTTTTCTCTTCTTGACAGGAGGCTGAGGCTCTTTTCCAGGCATGGCAATGGATTCCTTCTGTTAGAATCAAATCTCCGTGATCTCTGCTTGAATGTACCCAGAGGAATAAATGGAAACAGTCACTGGTTTTATCAACAGGCTCCCTTGGGAAAAAGAATTCCACAGGAGCTCTTTTATGGCCCTGTAATGGCAATTTGGGTGTGAAATCTGACTGCATGGTGGGCTGGATCACTTCCACTGCTCTTATCCCTAATTGGGAGATCAAGCACAAGAGGAGGCAGGGAAAAGATAAGGACTGGGCTGCTGTTATTAAAATGTAATCTTGAAATTACCCAGTGCTGGCTGAGATTTAGTGCTGCTAACTGGGCTGGCAGGGCCTTTTTCCAGGGAGTCAGGGCAATGTTGTTCTGCAGAGGGATGTTTATTTATTATTTCTATTTATTTATTAATCTATTTTATATTGTGTTATAGCTGTTTGTTGAGGGGTACATTAGATAGTGATTTTCTTAAAGGGTTGTGTTATGGGAATAGAAACAAATGGATGTTGGGAGACCTTAAAATAATGATTATGAAGTTTGTGGACTTTGAACTGAAATTCTTAAAATTTATATGATATTTGGGGAGACTTTCATACAGAACAGAATGAGGAAAGCCCAGCAGTGTCCAAGGAGTAAACAGAATCCTGTCTGATAAATGCAGGCAAGTTTTCCTGTCTGGCTTTCCCACAACCTCTGCTCTGTGTGTTTCACACAAAATAAGTAATATCAGGTCCTAAACTTTGTAAATAAATCAATGTACTGAGGCCATGACCCTGCAGAGCTGGTTTGCCTTGCTTTGATCCAAAGCCTGGGGATGCAGCTCGTGCAGAAATGACTGTTTGCACAATATCCAGCACAGTTTAATTCACTCCAGGGATTTGACTGCCCAGGAAAACAGGGCTTTTATTGCCTGTCAGGACTCCTTAAAGGGTTATCCCTCACTCTGGCAGTGTGCCTGGCTGCTCAGCTCTCCCCATTCAGCTCCTCTGCTAGAACTTGATTGGAAGTCTTTGATCAGTAAAAGTAGAGCCTGAGCTTTAAAAGCTTTAAAAGCTCCACCTTGTCACCAACCTTTGTTCTGAGACCTCAAGACAAGTTCAGGTCCTTGTTGTGCTCTTGGCTACGTGACCAAAAGAGATTTTGTCTCCTGATCCATCTCAGCACAACACAATGGATGATCCCATCTCCTCTGTGCTCTAGGGTGTGGTTGTGAGGGTCCCCAGGATGAGGTGAGAGATGAGAATTTGACTCCATGTTCTCAGAAGGCTGATATATATATATATTATATTATATTATATTATATTATTATATATATTATATTATATTATATTATATTATATTATATTATATTATATTATATTATATTTAATATTATATTATATTATATATTATATTATATTATATTATATTATATATTATTATATTATCTACTAAAAACTATACTAAAGAAAGAGACATCAGAAGGCTGAGCAAGAATGATGATGAAACCTCCTGACTGACCCCTCAGAGTCTGACACAGCTGGCTGTGATTGGTCATTAATTAAAAACAATTCCCATGGAACCAATCAAAGATGCACCTGTTGGTAAATGATCTCCAGAGCACATTCCCAAACAACAGATAATTATGTTTACATTCTTTTCTTGAGGCCTCTCAGCTTCCCAGGAGAAAATCCTGGGCAAAGAGGATTTTTCAGAAAATATCATGGTGACACAGGGAACATTAAACATCCAGAGCAGGCATTCACCTGGTACCTGTGGCGACTGACTGTCCATGAGTTTACTTCACAGTGTTTGGGAAGAGGGAAATTAAAAAGAGTTCCTAAATGGTGCACAGTATTCTAACCTGAGAAGTTACTGAAAGGATCTTTCTGAACTGGGATAATTCACAGGATGTGGAGTGGAGATTAGAACATCTGAAAACAGACACTGAGTTTAAAATGTCCCAAAAGGAAAAATTCCTGCCATTCCAGGACCTTGAGCAGGCCCCAGCTGGGTGGGACTGGCAGTGCACCATCCCGTGCTGGGACAGCTCTGTGTCTCTGCCTGTGCCCTCAGGGGCTGCAAGGGAGGGGACAAAGGTGAGCAGCACAGAAAGGCCTTGTCAGGCCCAAGAACCAAGACAGGATTGCAACCTCCCTCCCTGACCCAGCCATGTCCTGACTGTGCCTAGGGCTGCAAAGGGAGGGACAAAGGTGAGCAGCACAGAAAGGCCTTGTCAGGCCCCAGGAACCAAGACAGGATTGCACACCTTCCTCTCCCTGACCCAGCCATGTCCTACTGGCACCTTCATACATCCATCTCTTTACAGGCATCTCTTTGGGGCAATTGTAGGATAGTTGTAGGATAATTGAGGCTGGCAGGGAGCTCTTGGTCCCCTTCCAGCCCAAGCCCAGCCCCAGTGTGGGACCAGCTGTGCCAGGCCTCCCTGCCACGGCTGGGACACTGGGCAGCTGCAGGTGGCAGAGGTGGGCTGTGGCTGGGCAGGGTGGGCTCTGCTCTCACCTCAGATCTCCCCGTGGAGCTGGGACTGAAGGTGCTGAAGGTGCTCCTGTCATGGGTACACCCCAAACTGGAATTCCAAATGTGCTCTGCCTGCCTGGGCTGGGGTTTTTTGCTCAGGGAGGCCCCTGAGGCTGCTCTGCCACAAAACCTGGGAAGGTTTTTTGCAGCTCTGTGATTCTTTAAGTGCAATAAACATGCAAAAGCACATAACATCTCACCATTGGACATAGAAGGGGAATGGATTGACCAAGATCCCTTTGCTATTTGCATCGCACCACAGAAGGTCCATGTCAAAGGGGGGGGTGTACACCTGCATAATCACACAAAAGCCAGTGAGACGCTGAATAGAGAGATGTGGACTGCAGGTGCTGCTTCAAAACATTATTGCACATGCATTTTGTACATTAAGCATACAATCATTTTGTACAAAAGCAGTTTATTGTTTCAAAATGCTTGTACCCAAGGTGTTCAGCAGTCCAGGGTCAACTGGGTGACCAGAGCTTGTCCCACAGCTGTCCAGCTCCAGCTGCAGGACAGCGCCTGGAGACCTTTGGTTTAAGGTTAACAATGGCATTATAGACCTTTTCTTTGCTGAGCATCTTCATCATAAGACACCAATCATACCTTAACGTTTTCTACCTATTGCCCTACGTCATAACTGCTCTCATTACCGATATTATGGTCATCGACTATCCAATCAACATGAATGTTAGTATGGTAATTTTAAGCTTCAAGTTGTTTCACAGTTTTCTTGCAGTAGGAAATTCTTAGATTCTTTTTTTCTTCCTTGCCACATTGGCATGTTTTGTTTGCCTGTGATAC
>NDFG01000029.1:2666361-2687017 GCA_002167245.1 Sporophila hypoxantha
CGGCATTCCACGATAGCTTCCCAAACTCTTCTGGAGCTCTGTGCTCTGCAGGGATACTTGTGCTCTCAGCCAAATGCGCGGCTAGGGACACGGCATCTATAACTGACTATTAATCCTTATAAATAATACTATATATCTCTCCTCCTTTATATATACTATATTATACCTAATAATATTCTAAATAAAACTCAGATTTCAAAACTATACTAAAAGAAGAGAAGGATACAGACAGAATGCTTAACAAGATGATCCTGAAAAAACTCGTGACTGACTCCTCAGGCCCAAACACACAGCTGGCTGTGATTGGTCGTTAAGTAAAAACAATTCACATGGAACCAATCAAACAATCACCTGTTGGCAAACATTCTCCAGACCACATTCCAAAGCAGCAAAACACAGGAGAAGCAATCAGATAATTATTGTTTTCATTCTTTTCTGAGGCTTCTCAGCTTCCCAGGAGGAGAAATCCTGAGCCAAGGGATTTTTCAGAAAATGTGACAGTGACATGCTGGGAGGTGTTTATGTCCCAAAGCTGGGGTTGAGCAGGCTGGCTGGGACAGGGGTGRCCCCCTGCTGCATTCCTTGTGCCAGGGAAGCAAAGGGAGCACAGGGCTTTGGGGAGCAGCTTCTCCATCCATTCCTGGCAGCAGGAGCTTGGCCTGGGCCCTCCTCCCCCTGTGTCCTGTGGGGACGTGGGATGGGCACGGCCAGGTGGGAACAGGAGGGATGGGACTGTGGGAATGTGGCTCTGCATGTTGTTTGTTCCCACAAAAGCAATAATTTGGAGAGATAAAGTCCCTCAGAACTTCACAGGAGAATTTATTCTTTTTTTGCCTTTTCTGCTGTTTCTGGGTTTGATTGTTCAGCCCTTTGTGCTGGTACATTCTGAATTATTCCAGCTGCCCTGTAATTGTGTTTTCCCCTTAACTTTGGAAGMTACTTTTCAAAGGAGAGAGGGGAGCAAAGATAAGGCAAAGCTGCTAAATGGGAAATCTATGGCTAATTAAGGCAGGGGGTTGCTAATCACCTTAGAAATGAAGTTATTAGCTGAAAAGCCTGGAGTGGGTGGAATGAAAGTTAGGGAAGAGTTTTCCTCCATCTCCTTCTGTCACAATGCATTGAGAGATTCAAAGTTTCCCTTGCAGACATGTCCTGACACCATTAGATGTTGTCTCTTTGCATTAACTGCAGAGCTCGAGCTGGCCCAGGGTGGGTTTCAGTCTGAATAGTTAAAATTTGGCCAAGCTCTGAGCCCATAAGGGCAGGGCTTCATGGGAGCTGCCAGTGCTCCTCATGGATGCCACACCATGCTCCAGCCAGGCCACCGTGGCCAGCAGCCAGCGTGGTCACTGTCCCCACTGTTCTCTGGGCCTCCCCACCCTCACAGCCAGGAATTCCTGATMCCCAYRATCCCATCCAGCCCTGCCCTCTGTCATTTTTAAGCCATTCCCTGMGTCCTGTCCCTCCCTCCCTTGTCCCCAGTCCCTCTCCAYCTCTCCTGGAGCCCTTCAGGCCCTGGGAGGAGCTTTAAGGTCTCTGCAGAGCCTTCTCTTCTCCAGGTGYGSACCCCCAGCTCTGCCGGAGCTGGAAAWGCAATTTTCCCCTTGGAGCTGGCACAGGATCTGCTGGTGCTGCTGGGAGCCCCCTGGGCATCCCCTGCATGGCATCTCTGCTGAGCCCTGTCCAGCTGGGCTGGCCTGGCAGGCTCTGGGGTCCCACCTGTGCCACAAACTCTGTCTCACACCCACAGCAGCTCTGCCTGTGCTGCCAGAGGGTGACTGGAACCAAAGCTGGCACATCCCAGCCCTGTGGCTCAGCTGCCTCAAGGACACCTCATGGGAACCAAAGTTTGCCTCCCACAGGGAAACAGGAATCTGGAGAAAGCCTCTGAGTKCAACCATTGCCCAGCACTGCCAAGGCCACCACTGAGCCTGTCCCCAYGTGCCACCTCCACTTGGGTTTGGAACATCTTCAAGGGCACTGACTTCAGGGATGGTGATTCCACCACTGCCCTGGGCAGCCTTGTTCCAATAACTGAAACCTTCGAGGAAGGAATTTTCCACATGCCACCCTCAGCCTCCCCTGGCACAAGCTGAAGCCCTTCCTACTTGTCCTGTCAAATATCAGCTGGGAGAAGAGACTGACCCACCTGTCTACAAAACTTGTCTTGGTTGAACAGCCAGGTGTCTGCTGAGGAAGGCAGGAGCCTCCCTTGAAATGGAGAATGTAAACCCCCTCCTCTGATTAATTGTAATTCTGAAATTAAGGGCTCTCAGCAAAGATATGGGAATAGGATAACAGTTTCTTTATTAGGAAAATTAAAAATACAAATGCAATAGTACAAAAAATAATAAAAACCCCACAGCCAGAGTGAGCAGCATGCCCTGCCCCCTGTGTGTCAGGGTGCACAGCCCATCCCATGGGGGCTCAGCCCTCCTGCAGTGCCAGCTGTGCTGCTGCTGCAGCCAGGGATCCTGCACAAGGGGGGAGTTTTCCTCTGGCAGCTCCAGGGCTGCTGGAGATGGGCCTGGGCTCCCTCTGGCAATGCAGGGCAGCAGAAAGCTGCTCCTCTGGCATGCAGGGGGGCAAAGGCTGCTGTGGCTGTGCCAGGCTCAGATTGGATCCAGGTAGGAATGCTTGGCTCCTCCCCTGGGCGTGTCAGCATCTCGCGCCATGGGAGCTGGAATGGATCAGCCCTGCAGGGACACTCAGTGGCCATGGACAGCAGAGATTCCTGGAGGGAGGGTTGGCTGTGGGAGAGAGAAAGAAAAAACTGCCCCATGGACAGCAGAGAGCTGCCCCAGCTCTGACAATGGGGATAGAACACATTCACCAGCCACATCTTGTAACCAAAGACAAAACTCCTCTCAGGTAGAAAACAAGAAGCTCCCCCTGAGGCTCCTTCCTCTCATGTGCCAGAGCTCCTGGGAAGCAGATTTAGCAGTGCAGTGTCAGCTGTACTTGGACATTTCCCTCCAAGATAAATCACTGCTTTTCCATGCTGAATCCTTAGCACTGTCACATTTTCCTTGGAGAAAGAATTGCAAGTGTATTTCCCCAGCAGCTTTCTGCAAAACACATCAAAGATCTCTGGGTGATGGCATTTGTTTTCTGTTTGTTTCTCTGGGATTCCTTCACTAGAGTGTGGTGTTAACTGGTTATTTTTATAAACCCAGCATTTCCATGGTTTGATTCCTCCTGTGTGTGGATTGATGGAGATGTTTTTTGACTCACCCTCGTTTTTCTGAGGGGACTTGGGTCTATTTTTAGTTCTGTATCACTTCCTGAATGAGTGGTAATTTATTTGTGGGAATGGGGGATGGCAGACAACAGGGAAAACTGGAGCCTTGCTCATCATATTGAACCTGCTGAGTTTCTGTACCCTGAGCCTCTGAGGCATGGCTTTGTGTGAGAGGGAACAATTTTCCAGGGATGGAGGCACAGGACCCAGGGAATGGCTCCCAGTTGCAGAGGCAGGGCTGGATGGGATATGGGAATCAGGAATTGTTCCCTGGCAGGGTGTGGCAGCGGCCCTGGCACAGGGTGCCCAGAGCAGCTGGGGCTGCCCCTGGATCCTGGCAGTGCCCAAAGGCCAGGCTGGACAGGGCTGGAGCACCATGGACAGTGGGAGGTGTCCCTGCCATGGCAGGGGTGGCTCTGAATGGGCTTTGAGGTCCCTTCCAAGCCATACCATTCTGGGATTCTGTGATTCCATGAAAAAGCTGTGAAAAACTTGTCCACTCTCCTGTGAAAATGTAAAAAGTTTAGGAAAGGACAATAGGAGACAAGGACCACAGAGAAAAGGTTATTAAGGTTGGCACTCAGCCAAGAGCACCCAGTTATCCTTGGGGATACCCCTCAAACACCTTTTAATTACATCTGCTCATTGCATATTCAAAGACCCTTATGCACAGTAAACTTTTCCCCAAGCTAGTTTACCTGTTCCAAAAACTGTTTAGCCTGTCTCCTCCTTGGGTTCACCTTTTTAGAGCATGCAGATTCCTTGGCTGTGGTTTTAGTCCTTTTCTATCATCACCTTCAGCTTTGGCCCTGGCCCACACTGCCTTCAGCCAGTGAGTGCTGCTGGTTGGCAGATCTGTACGGGTGTCCTCACCCTGTGTTCCTCACCCTGTGTTCCTCACCCTGTGTTCATTGGGTGTTACCCCATCCCAGCAGGCATTTTAACACAAGCACACTGATATCAGCTATTGCACTACCATGTCTAAGCTTAATTAACAACAGAAATAAAAACTGTATCTTCATAACAAAGTTACTTTAACATCACACATATAGAATCCATTTTAACACTTGTGAAAAGCCAATATTATAATGTGTATCTATAACACATCCATCAGCATTCCTCAGCAGGAAGGTGCTCTGTGTGTTGAAGGGCTTTGCTGGGGTCAGTGGCTGCTCAGCTGGGACACAGATGTCCCCAAGGACCCTCCTGCCCCAGGCTAGGTGTCCTGGGGTGCAGTCAGGGCTGGCACATCAGGGCAGTGCCTGCCCTCCTGCCTGGGGCTGGGATGCACTGGGCTCTTCTGGCTGTGTCCTGTGGCAGCAGAGAAGGAATTCTGTGCCCTGAGCTGTGGTAGGGGCTGAGGTCTCACTGTGAGCTTGTGGGGCAGGCACAGCTCCACAGCCATGGGGGATTCACTCGGGCTGAGCTCCCTGTGCAGCTCTTCCCCTGCATTTTGGGGGCAGAAATTCCCTGTGGGGCCACGTGGGAACAAACAGCTCCTGATTCCTGGGACAGATTCCAGTGCTGTGATTGGCCATTCCTGTGTCGGGGTCTCTTTGCGCGCTTGCTCAGGTGACTCCAAGAAAAGTTCGAAAATTTTTTTCCCAGCCCAGGGGTTGGAATAAGGAGTCCAGGCTCGTTCATTTTCTTCAGATCTCAAGGTGTGTTTATTGCTCTTTATCCTATAAAAAATTTTTCTTCTGCCTGCCGAGGTCCTCAGCAGCGAAGTTCCAGGCACTCTGCCTTGCCCCAGGGTGGTGTTTATGTCTTTATACTAAAAACGTAAGTGTACAATGTTCTACAATTACTTCCCATACTTATACCTATGTGAGACAAGTGAGCTTCTACTCTAAAATCCAATCCAAAAGTGCCACCATCACAGCAGAAGATGGAGGCAAGAAGAAGAAAGAAGGAGAAAGGCTGGACACACCCAGTTTCCCTCCATCTGTGCCTCCTGAACCCCATTACCAGAACCCCCAAATGCTACTTTTCCACCGTGATAACTTCACTATGTATTTACCTAAACTGTTGTGAGTTTGCAGATTTCATATAAGGTTGTATTTGCTCCACGGGTCAATAATCAAACCCACAGGTGTTTTGGGCTCTGTGCCAGGGTTCTGAGCCCCCTGGCAGGGGTCTGGGCTGCCTTCAGGACAGGGCCAGAGGGAGTTGCTGGGCTCCCCACTTTCCGGGG
Source organism: Sporophila hypoxantha (assembly GCA_002167245.1). Taxonomy (NCBI): domain Eukaryota; kingdom Metazoa; phylum Chordata; class Aves; order Passeriformes; family Thraupidae; genus Sporophila; species Sporophila hypoxantha. The sequence continues at coordinate 2,671,797 of NDFG01000029.1, forward strand.
TCACAGCTCTCTTTGTTTCTGTTGTTCCCAGCAGAAATATTTATAAATACTTTATAAAAACAGYAGTTTTAAAAATTTATAGTGACAGTTCAGGCTCTGTTTGGGAGGTAGATGTATGGTYTTTCCTTGGATAATTCCTGAATTAAGTTTGTATTGATCTCTCTGGGCCAGGCTGTGGATGTGCCCTTTGCTCAGTGCCCAGCTCTCTGCCCCACCCAGGTTATCCCAGTGTGGGGATTTCCAGGTGGTTTGTASAGATATTCCTGAAATGTAAGGAAGCTGACATGAATTATTTAACTGAAGCTCAGAAGGGTAACAGTGCAACGGTGTGACTCAGGGTGGGCTGCTGGAAAATCACATTAATTATGATTTTAGTAGTTTCAAAAGAATTATTCTGATTTTAAATCAGGACAAAACCTGACAAATGCCAAAAAGTACAAAACCAGGAGATGCTGGGGAACGCTCTGGACTGGAAGATTTATTCAGTGTAGAGGTTGAGCCCAGCAGCCTTGGGAGCACTGGAGGGCAGAGCTCCTTCCTCTGTTTCACCAAGYTGTTGAGAAATTAAAGAACTGAGCAGGCAAGAAACACAGGCAGTTTCTGCCTTAGGAATARTCCTTTAAAAATATATCTGTTCTTCTGTGGGGTTGCCTGGTTCAGCTCTGATTTGCTTTGCCTGTGGCCTGTGGCAAACCTTGAGTGGACCTTGTTGAAATGGCTGGGGTGGGAGGAAGGGAGGGACAGGGAGGGACAGGCAGGTCCGGGTCTGAGAGACCAGCTCTGAGTCCTCTCTGGGGCATGAAATTGTCTTTAAAATGTTCTGAGAGGTCAAATGACAGAGCAGGAGTACAATGGGATTTTTTCTGCACGTTTGTGCAGCAGCTGATACAACAGGCTCGGTGTGAAAAACGCCAATCACTTGTCATTTTTAAATTTTAAAAGTTTGATGATAATAAAATGGTTATAAAAATTAGAGCAATAATAATTTGGACAATTTGGATTAGGGCAATATGAGACAATAAAAACAAAGAGTTATGAACAGTCTGGGTACCTCTTTCTGGGCAAAATAAGCCCAAAAAAGGACCCACATTAACAGAGGATTAACCCTTAAAAGCAACAGCCTGTTGCATATTCATACACCTCATCCATGATGCATGAATTCCATTCAAACACAGGATTCTGTCTGGGCAGTGTCAGCTTCTTCCACTGAATCCTGACTGAGTCTTCAGGGCTGAGCAAGGTAGGAAGAAGTTCATTTCTTCTGATAATGGAGCAATAAATTCTCTTTCTCTGAAAGACTTAGGTGTCCTGTGGCTGCTATCTCACTGTGAGTCCTTTCTTTAAAAAAAAGTATCTTACATAGCATAGTTTCTATTTTAACATTATGTTATAGCCTAAAACTATATTTAACACACTACTTAGGAGGATTAATACAGCATAACGTTCTAACATAACACATATAATATTCATTTGAATATTTGCGAAAAGCCAATCATAAAATAGGCATTTTTCACACTCAGGTTTTTTGTTGTGCAGCAATCCAGGTGGGAACAGCCTGAGGAACAGGGGTATCCCAGGGGAAGGTGTCCCCTGGCTGTGCCACCTCTCTGTGATACATGCTCTTTTTGAGCCAGGTCTCATAAGCTCTTGGAGATCTATATCACACCCAAGATAGCTCAGCTACTTTAGAAGGCATAAAATCAGCAGGATGGCTTCTGTGGRAGTGTTTGGAACAAAAAAGTTTTAATAAAAGGCAAAATAACAAAACTCTTTACAGAGATAAACCGAGCCAGGRGCAAGGGGTTCTTGCTTTTGGTAAAACATCTCACAAAAGCGGTTCTTTTCTTTTGTTCTCTTTATCTAGTGAATTGCTCAGGTGGGACTTTTTGGCTCCTGTCCAACTGGCTATCCTTAAGTTTGAGGTGAAGTCCCCCAGGTCCTATGAGGTGTCTTTTRACCTAATTGAGGAAACTTCTGAGCTTTTTCCCTTTTTAAGGAGACAAAGGATAGTTTTGTTACCCCACCYACAAGGGGCACATTCCTACATCTCTGCTGTCCCCTGGGCATGTGCCRGCCCTGGAGGGGCCAAAGCCACCCCCGGGAGGTGACACCGGGCTCTGCTCCAGGCTGGGGACTCCTGGTGCTGCTGGAAGGGGGAATCCAGCAGGCTCCYTGAAAATCAGGGCCCACAGGTGGGAGGAGAGGTGGTGAGCCTGGAAGGGATCCCAGGAACGCTGGGGGTTCCAATAATTGTGCAGAATGATCGTGCAGAGCAGCCTGCTTGGAACGGGYCTTTGGAGGGACTGCCCAGGGCCTGCAGTCCTGTCTGGAAGGTAAAAACTTCTTGCTGGTGACAGGCAGGTATGGCAAGTCTTCCTGCAAATCCCCTGTGTAAGATCAAAAGAGGATCTTACAGYATTTTATTAACTTGTAAACTGTGATTTAAGGGAATTTGAAGCAGCACGTGAAAGAACAATAATGAARAAACGTTTTCAAGTGGGAGAAATCTGTCCCTGCCATATGTTTCACTGACTCATCCCTTCTGCAGGAGGGGATCTGGAATTGTTTGAGCTATTCCAGTCACTGATGCTTTTTATTTGGGGGGAAACACAGCACTGGATCCTTCACCAGGTGAGGAAGAGACCTGATCCCTCTAAAGCTTTGGGCACAGGTTAATCCAAGGGTGGTTTGGCTTGGAAGGGACATAAAGATCCTGCAGTTCCAACCCCACAAATGCCCTGTGTGTGTCAGTGCTGGGCAGAGGCCACACCTGGACGTGGGCTCTGCTGCCAGGGTGAGACACGGGATCATGAGATAACGTGGAGAGCTCAGAACTCCTTTCTCCGCCTGCCCTGGTGTCCAAGGGTGACGTTTTGATGCTTGTATCCCCATTTGTGTGTTCTGTTTGTGCTGGATATCATGTTCTGTGCCTTCAAGACTGGCTCGGAGGAGCGAAGTTTTGGTTTAATTTTGTGAAAAACGTCAATCACTTGTTTTTAAAATTTTAAAAGTCTAATAGTAATAAAATGGTTATAAAAATAGCAATATAATTAGAGTAATAATAATTTGAACAATTTGGATTAGGACAATACCAGACAATAGAAACAAAGAGTTAGGGACAGTCTGGGTACCTRTTTCTGGGCAAAATAAGCCCAAAAAAGAACCCACGTTAACAGAGGATTAACCCTTAAAGGCAACAGCCTGTTGCATATTCATACAGCTCATGCATGATGCATAAATTCCATTCAAACACAGGATTCTGTCTGGGCAGTGCCAGCTTCTTCCTCTGAATCCTGATTGCATCTTCAGGGCTGAGCAAGGCAGGAAGAAGTTCATTTCTTCTGATAATGGAGCAATAAATTCTCTTTCTCTGAAAGATTTAGGTGTCCTGTGGCTGCTATCTGGTGCAAGTACCTCACTCCTTTCTTAAAAAAATATCCCACATACATAGTTCCTATTTTAGCTACAAAAGTTACATTTTAACTACAAAACTACATTTATCATACTATTAAAATGTTAATACAGCACTACTAATCAATACAACAAAATACATACAGTAAATATCTGCGTGAAGCCGTATCATATGCACTTTTCACAGTTTTGTTATCAGCCTGGGTGATAACAGGGARGCACAGACASGGCAGTACATGGTGCWTATTTTTCTTTTGGCTTTGCTCTTGCTTTTTTGCTTCTGCTCATTAGTTAGTTTAGCTAAGCAGTCCAGTTTTTCCCTGGACTGTTTCTCCTTTCCCTTTTTTGGCCCTACTCGAGCCTGCTCCGGGCTGGGACCTGGAACACCGAGAGTTTGCACCTTGTGGCTGCAGCAGCTGCCCCAGCACAGGAGGGACTGASAACAGAGCGACCACCCCCAGAGAGACTTTCTGAATTTGTCATCTTTGTCAGAGCGGTGACAGAGAGCTGTTCTCAGAATCTCTGCTGGCCAGAGCTGTTGTCTTATATAGCAAGAGTTCTATTATCAGTATGGGGCAAGGATTCCATATCGCCAGAGATTCACACCGCCTCAATGTTTTCTGTTGGCAGCTCCTCTAAGCACTGACTATCCTGGTCCTTGCAGTAGTCTTTTGACTCTAGATCCTACCAATCCGCTCTTTTATATCACTTGTTCTTATTGGCTACAGTTGTGGCCTGTCAAGATCAGGCCTGCTCCTAATCTTTAGTGATTGGTCCAGCTGCAACTCGTTGGGGGATAAGATTACATAACCCACAAAAAGAGAGAATGTCTGCTTTGAAAAAAATGTGCACAACAGCGTTATTTTCCTTTGTTTCTTTATCTAGTGAATTGCTCAGGTGGGACTTTGGCTCCTGTCCAACTGGCTATCCTTCAAGTTTGAGGTGAAAGTCCCCCAGGTCCTATTAGGTGTCTTTTTACCTAATTGAGCGAAAGTTGAGCCTTGTTTCCCTTTTTAAAGAGACAAAGGATAGTTTTGTTACCCAACCAACAAGGGCACATTCCATTCTGCTGTCCCTGGGCATTCCTGCCTGGAGGGCCAAAGCACCCCCGGGAGGTGACACCCCGGCTCTGCTCCAGGCTGGGGATCTCTGGTGCGCTGGAAGGGGGAATTCCAGCAGGCTCGATGAAAAATCAAGGGCCACAGGTGGAGGAGAGGTGTGAGCCTGGAAGGGAATCCCAAGGAAAACGCTGGGATTCCAATAATTGTGCAGAAGAATCGTGCAGAGCAGCCTGCTTGAACGGGAGCTTTGGAGGGACTGCCCAGGGCCTGCAGTCCTGTCTGGAAGTAAAACTTCTTGCTGGTGACAAGGCAGGTAATGGCAAGTCTTTCCTGCAAATCCCCATGTGGTAAGATCAAGAAGAGAATTTACAGGATTTATTAACTTGTAAACTGTGATTTAAGGGAATTTGAAGCAGCAACGTGAAAGAACAATAATGAAAACGTTTTCAAGTGGGAGAAATCATGTCCCTGCCATATGTTCACTGACTTCCATCATTCTGCAGGAGGGGATCTGGAATTGTTTGAAGCGTATTCCAGTCACTGATGCTTTTTATTTGGGGGAAACACAGCACTGGATCCTTCACCATGTGAGGAAGAGACCTGATCCCTCTAAAGCTTTGGGCACAGGTTAATCCAAGGGTGGTTTGGCTTGGAAGGGACATAAAGATCCTGAGGTTCCAACCCCACAAATGCCCTGTGTGTGTCAGTTGGGGCAGAGGCCACACACCTGGACGTGGGCTCTGCTGCCAGGAGTGAGACACGGGATCATGAGATACTCGTGGAGAGCTCAGAACTCCTTTCTCCCCTGCCTGGTGTCAAGAGGGTGACGTTTTGATGCCTGAATCCCCATTTTGTGGTGTTCTGTTTGTGCTGGATATCATGTTCTGTGCCTTCAAGACTGGCTCGGAGGAGCGAAGTTTTGGTTCTATTTTGTGAAAAAGTCAATCAATTGTTTTTTAAAATTTTAAAAGTCTAATAGTAATAAAATGGTATAAAAAATAGCAATATAAATGTAGAGTAATAATAATTTGAACAATTTGGATTAGGACAATACCGAGTACAATATGAAAACAAAGAGTTAGGACAGTCTGGGTACCTTTTCCTGGGCAAAATAAGCCCAAAAAAGAACCCACGTTAACAGAGGATTAAACCCTTAAAGGCAAACAGCCTGTTGCATTATTCATACAGCTCATGCATGATGCATAAATTCCATGCAAACACAGGATTTCTGTCTGGCAGTGCCAAGCCTTCTTCCTCTGAATCCTGATTTGCATCTTCAGGGCTGAGCAAGGCAGAAAAAGTTCATTTCTTCTGATAATGAGAATAAATTCTCTTTCTCTGAACAAGATTTAGGTTCCTGTGGCTGCTATCTGGTTGCAAGTCCTCACTCCTTCTTAAAAAATATCCCACATTACATAGTTCCCTATTTTAGCTTACAAAAGTTACATTTTAACTACCAAAACTAATTTATCATCAACTATTAAAATGTTAACTACACACTACTAATCAATACAACAAAATACATACAGTAAATATCTGCGTGAAGCCGATCATGATGACAGCTTTTCACAGTTTTGTATCAGCCTCGGTGATAACAGGATGCACAGACAGGCAGTACATGGTGACTATTTTTCTTTTGGCTTTGCTCTTGCTTTTTTGCTTCTGCTCATTAGTTAGGTTAGCTAAAGGCAGTCCAGTTTTTTTCCCCTGGACTGTTTCTTCCTTTCCCTTTTTTGGCCCTACTCGAGCCTGCTCCGGGCACTGGGGCTGGAAACACGCCGAGAGTATTGCCACACTTGTGGCTGCAGCAGCCTGGCCCCAGCACAGGAGGGATCTGACAACAGAGCGACCACCCCCAGAGAGAACTTTCTGAATTTGTCATCTTTGTCAGAGCGGTGACAGAGTGGTGTCACCTGGTATCGTTCAATTCTGTGTGGCTGTGGGTTGCTGTGCTGCTAAATAAACAGGTTCTTTCCACTTCCCCTGAGAATCCTTCCTGGGGGAGGGTCTGGTGTGGGTTTGCCTTTCCTGGAGGGCTCCCTTGGAGTTTTCTCCAGATGTGCCCTAAAGCAGGACAGCTGTGTGCTGCCCATGCTGAGGGGCGCTGTGTGGCTGTGTTGCAGGTGTGGCTGTGTGGCGGGCAGCATGGAGGTGCTGCCGCTGCTCGCAGGGTGGCGCACATCGAGCGCAAAGAAGAATGCCCTACATAACATACAACATCGCTTTCTAACACCAAGCGCAACGCGCTGCGCGTGGCCGAGGTCTGGATGGACGACTACAAGTGGCAGCGTTACATCGCCTGGAAGCCTTCCCCTGGAGGTTACAGCCTGCCCTTTGAGGGCCCCTGCTGATTCAAACCTGGATCCTAGGAGCAGTTCCTGTCCCTATAGCCAGCCCATACCCCGGGTGTCAGCCCCAGCAGAGCCACAATCCTACTCACAATCATCCAGTTTTAATTCCCCCCTTTGCGCCGCTAAGAATAAACTACTCCAAAAACTCTAGTTAACCTCTAATAGTTTATAAAAACCATTGGTCTTGTAAGCCAAAGATTGCAGCTAACCCTTCTTAGAGTTACCCCACCAATCCTATCTCAGGAAGAAAGGATTCACCAAATCCTCATCTCCAACTGCCATAACCTGGCATTTTTCACTAAACTCTTAACTGACCTCTTCCACTAAGCAGCCGGAACAGCGGCTTTGAGGGAGAGGCCCCTACGAGCTGCAGGCTGGGCAGGGATTCCTGCTGTTACCCACAGCCTTTTCCAGTGTGGCTCTAAGAATTAAACACTGACTGTGGTGTTTATCTCCCCTCTGAGTGTTTACCAGCGTGAGGGGAGTCCAACACTGCTCTGGCAGGTGTAAGAGCCTGCTGCAGACAGGTTATTGATGGCAGTCCGCACTGTGTGATGGTGTTCACAGGGTCGAGGATGAGGGAAGAGACGAGGATCTGACTACCATGGTTCAGAAGGCTTTGATTTATTATTTTATTATATATATTATATTAAAACTATACTAAAAAGAATAGAAGAAAATAGTTTCATCAGAAGTCTAGGTAAGAATAGAAAAAGAAGGAAGATAACACAAGGCTGTGCCAGCTTTCTGTCTGAGCCAGCTGGGCTGTGATTGGCCATTAATTAGAAACAACCACATGAGACAAAATCACAGATGCACCTGTTTGCATTCCACAGGCAGCAGAGTAACCATTGTTAACATTTGTTCCTGAGGCCCTCTCAGCAATCTCAGGAAAAAATCCTAAGGAAAGGAATTTTTCATACAAAAGATGTCTTGACACTGTGAGTGCCCTCATGTTGTTTATCTCGTGTCCACTTCCAGCCCAGCTTCAGTGTTCCCTACTCTTTTTATGGACACTGATCCTCCCTAGAGCTCCCCAGGGGCTGGTGCTGGTTTGTTTTCCCTTAGTGTATTCTGAAAAGTTTTTGATTTAAATGGTATAAGTGATTGCAGGTTTGGTTTGTCTCCACGACGTATAGGGATTTCTCTTCTTCCTTAGACTTCTCCTTAAATGAAGCTGGTGGTTCCTTTGCTTTTGTCTTGGCCAGAATGCGTTCAGCGCTTTTCTTGGATCTCGACATGTTAATTTTGGTTGTAAATTCCTTGGCACCTCACACTGTTGTGAATCTTATGGGTAAACCACATTTTGTGCACCAGTGTGAAGCTATGTCCAGGCGGTACTTACATTCCTGCAACAGGGATCACTCCCTTGCACTTCTGGAAAAGGCTTCTCAGAGGTTTGATTTCAGGTCCTAATGGCTTCCTGCTGGGTCTGCCCCCCTAGCGAGGCTTGTGTTTCTTGATCGTTGGAAGCCAAGAGCATGTTCCTGTTCCTGGCATCCAAATACTCCTGGAGGATCAATGCCCATTCTTGCCTGCATCTGCCATGGGGGGACAGAGCAGAAGGTGGCAGGGGGAGGCATGTGCATGCCCCTGGGCCAATGGTTGGGAGTGAGAGGTGAAAGGACACTGGGAGCTAGCCAGCTTCTCGCTGTGAGGTAGACTTGTTGCCAGCAAGTGTCCAGCCCCGCATGTTTTGCCTAAAAATGCAACACAATTAAATATTCCCCAGAGAGCGCTGAGCCTGGGAGCTGCTGAGGGAGCACCCCCAGTGGTGTCTGCTGCAGAGTCTCTGGGGAAAACAGGAAGCACCAATAACCTCTGAGCTGCTGTCGTCGGCGCTGCTGAGAAAGGGGCTTGCTGGCATTTTGGGGCACAGCAGCCACAGCTTTTGTGCTAAATTCCCAGGGGAACAGCTGGGAAGGGCCAGGACTGCAGGGTTTTGTGGTCTGGGGTGGGGAGAAATAGAGAAGGGAAGGGAAAGGAAAGGAAAGGAAAGGAAAGGAAAGGAAAGGGAAGGACAGGAAAAAGGGAAAAAAAGAAGGAGGAAGGATAGGAAAGAAAGGAAGGATAGGAAAGGAAAAGGAAAGGGAAAAGGAAAGGAAAGAAAGGAAAGGAAAGGAAAAGGAAGGAAAAGGAAAAGGAAGGAAGGAAACGGAAAAGGAATAGGAAAGGAAAGGAAGAAAGGAAAAGGAAAGGAAAAGGAAAGGAAAGGGGAAAAGGGAAAAAGGAAAAGGGAAAAGGGAAAAGGGAAAAGGGAACAAAAGGGACACGGAAAGGAAAGGAAAAAGGAAAGGGAAAAAGGAAAAGGGAAAAAGGAAAAAGGAAAGGGGAAAAGGAAGGGGAAAATGAAAACAGGAAAGGGAAAAAGGAAAGGGGAAAATGGGAAATCGGAAAGGGAAAAAGGAAAGGGGCAGGAAAGGGGAAAAGAAAAGGGGGAAAAAGGAAGGGGAAAAAGGAAAAAGGAAAGGGAAAAAGGAAAAAGGAAAGGGGAAGGGAAAGGGGAAAAAGGAAAGCGAAAGGGGAAAAAGGTAAGGAACAGGAGAAGGAGCTTCCAGGGAGCTGCAGGAGGCTCTGCTGCTGACAGGCGACCACTCCAGGGGGCTAGGTTGCCTCAGGTCTGAGGGAATTTGGGGATCTTAAAAAGAGCTTCACAATCCAAAATGCTCATGGGCAAGGATCAGAAATTCCTCATGCCTTGGGCTGATCCTTTTTAGAGGCGAGGCATCATCCTGCGCTCCAGGAACATATTGGGAGCAGCTGCAGAAAGGATTAAAATCATCCTGTGGAGCTTCGGAAAGGCAGCACACATGGATCAGGCACTGGGTGGGAACAGGCCTGGGTGAACCCAAAATCAAACTTGAATTTTTTAGGTATTCCAATAGGTCTGGGCTCCCCAAAATCCATTTGAGGTCTTTATACTGGTCTTTCCAATCAAATCAAGGTTTAATTTCGAGGAAGCCTTGTTGGGCGGTGGGAGGTTTTAGGCTGGCACATGGATTATTTTGGGATGCCAGAGGAAAGCCCTGCCCAATCCCACAGTGCTGCCTGGCCTGCTCTGAGCCCACACCTCCCCACTCAGATCTCAGCCTGTCCTGCCTGCCTCCACTGAATCATCTTTATTTTTACCTCTTCAGCTACCAGGGGCAAGACTGAAACGGTGTCTCTTCTAAAAGCATGAGGTGATAATTCATTAGGAGAATCATTACAAGCATTGAATGGGAAATTGTTTCCCAGTTGTGTTTAATGAATCTCTGGAAAGACAGAGCAGGAACTGGGAGCAGAGTGCAGGAAAGAAGGGGCCTGCTCGTGGCTCCTTTGGCTCCCTACTGCACTGGCCCAGATGCCGGTGGAACAGGGGGAGCTCTCCAAGCCCTGCTGGGGTTATTCCCGGGGCCAGCTGTGTGCCTGCAGAGCAGGGGCTCTCCCAGGGAGACCATCCCACCCTGATTGGCCAAAGTGCCAGAGAGCTTGTGCTTGAGTTCAGCCTCAGCTTTCCTCTGTGCAATTTTATCCTTTATTTTCTCAACTTGTCTGCCCTCTGCTCTATTTGAATCCTTGACACCTTTCTCCTCTTCCCTCATCTCTCTTTTCTCCCCATTTATTCTACACCATTTTAACCCCCTCCTTCCATCTGGGCTTTGTGTCTCAAGGGGGTCCAGGGAAGGGTTTGGTCGGGCTAGTGCCCACCAGGGTTTGCAATTTCCATCTTTTAGATCCTGAATACCACTTTGCTGCTAAACCTGTGCCTCGGACCCAAACAGGAGGAGAAATCCTTTAAAAATACCTCTTTGTTTAAAAGTACAATGACGCAGTCTTCTGTCAGCATGATCCAAACCATGGAGTAATTAGTGAGTACTCCCCAGTTGTCACATGCACTTCACCTTTCCTCCAAACGTTTCTCCTGTCTCCCTTTTGGCTCCTCTTTTGTAAATTATCCTGAGGGGCTTGTCTCAGAGCCCATGGCCATTGGCAAGGGGCCTCAAAACCCAGCAGAGAATTTTGGTGTCCCCCCCTGGCAAGCCACATCTTCCTTCTGATGTTTCAAGCCCCTGGACATTGCCAAATCCATGACTCAACCAAACAGCAGTTATCCCAGGCAGTTTGAAAAGGATCTCAAAGCTCAGGAAATAGCTTTCATTGTACCTTTTGTGGAATGTGACCGTCAGTGATGCCCTGTTGTTGTTTTTCAGAACCAGGGATTGACATTGGGATGTTTCATGAGAGGGAAATGCCTTGAGGAAGAGCCTGAAGTTGTAAAAAATTTCCAGTCGTACCTGGACCATGTTTAACCAGGAAATGAAGGAGATACAACAACACATTGGCTTATGGAGAGGTAATTTAGTCCCTTAGCTCCACCTGCTAAATGATTTACACTCCTGATGAAAAACAGCCTCAAAGGGAATGAGGAGTCTGAAATCAAAACTGACTTTTTCTGTGTAATTACTAAATTTGCATAAAATCTGCTCCCAGTTTTTCTTCTCAAAAACGCAGTTTGGGGATTTGTTGCTGATCTTGAAGACAGTAATCAATAGTAAAAGATGTTCATGACATCATTTAGTGAATTGACAGAAATTATCCATATTTTCCCCCATTGACTCCATGGATTAATGCGAGCTGTTTTGTATTTTTAATAACACAAGCACTTCTAAAACCCTGAGACTTGAACTGCAGCGCCTAATCCTGAACAAGGTCTCTGGAGAATTCAGGTGCCTTGTCTCACATTAAATGCTTAAGGACAAGATAAATAAGGGACTTAATTCAATCTCTGATGCTTTGAAACCATTCTGGAATATAAGAAAGAGTTCCATTAATTGGGAACTAATAACAAATGGCTCTGCTGCATATGGAATTGGATGGAGTGGTGGCACTTGAGCAGCTCTCCTCGAAAGCCTGGGCACCCCAGATGGGTTATCATTTTTATTCATCCTATGGAAAGATTTGATATCCAAAAGTTACTTAGGCCTTCAAAAGCTAACACATCTGAAAAAAATTCATATATTTTCATAGAAAGTGAAATTTCAGAAATGGTTTGGGGTGGAAAAAAGCCTCCACGCTGGAACAAGGATGTGAATGATTCCAAGTGATGCCTCTTCCAGCCTGGGCTTCTTTCCCTGCCTTGTTGAGCACTCTGAGATTTCACTGGGAAATCTAGGGGTTCTGCATTTGATTTCTGGCAGCCTAAAACCTGGCCTTGTCCCCCAGTCCCCATGACCAAACACAGAGCCAGCTTGTGGCCAGGGATGCTGCTCTTGGAATGGGGGATTGTTTTTCAAAACCAATTATTAGGCTTGATTAAAGAAAGGTTTAATGCTCGCAAGTTTCTGCCTGATTTTTTCCTGGTGACGACAGCAGTGAGAGCCAGAGACGGGCAGGAGAGGGCTTGAGCATCCATTTCCTGCTTCTGCTCTGATCAGAGAGGGCCTTAACTTGCCCCTTTTTGTGCCTTAACTTTGGCACTTTTCCTGCATAATTCTGCCACTTTTGTCCTTGATCTCTGCCCTTTTCTGCAATAGTTCTGGCAATTTTTTGTGCCTTCACTCTGCCCCTTTTCGTGCCACAACTTTGCCCCTTGTTGTGCCATATTCTGCCCATTTTTTGTGGCCATAACTGTGCCGCTTTTTTTTCTGGCCGCAGTTCTGCCATTTTTTGTCCCTTATCTCTGCCTTTTTGTGCATAACTCTGCCCTGTTTTCTGCCATAATTCTGTCATTTTGTCCTTATCTCTGCCTTTTACTGGCCATAACTTGCTCCTTTTATGCCATAACTCTGCCCTTATGTGCCATAACTCTGCCATTTTGTGCCTTAAACTCATGCTCTTCTGTGCCTATAACTTTTGCTCTTTTCTGCCATAACTCTGGCCACATTTTCTGGCATAACTCTGCCCCTTTCTGCCATAATTCGCCATTTTTCCGCTTATCAATCTGCCCATTTTCATGCCTTACTTCTGCCCTTTTGTGCCATAATTTGCTGCCTTTCTATGCCATAAACTCTGGCCCTTTTTGTGGCCTTAACTCTGCCCGCTTTTGTGCCATGAACTTTGCCCTTTTTCTGCCATATACTCTGGCCATTTTTTGTGCCTTAACTCGCCTTTTACCTGCATAACCCTGGCCTTTTGTCCGCTAACAGCTCTGTCCTTTCCCCTGGCAAGCTGGCGGAACAACAAGGCAAGGACGGTGTGCCTGGACCAGCAGGCCCTCAGGAGAACCACACAGCGATCCTGTACCCATTTGCCATGGCTTGGGGCCACCCAGTGGAGGCTGTGTCCTGCTTTCGGAAAGACAGGAAGTCTGCTAAGGAAGGCAGGAGCCTTCCCCTGAAATGAGAATGTAAACCCATCCCACGCCCCTCTGAATTTGCTATAAATTTAAATTAGGGGCTCTCAAGAAAAAATATGGGAGCAGGAATACAGTTCTTTAATAGGAGAAAAAAAATAAAAAATAAAATAAATAAGTGCAGTAACTGAGAACAAACACTGACAAGTCAGAACCCGAACCGTGACACCCTGTGGGGTCAGGGTGCCTCGGCTAAGCAGTCCCATTGGAATTGTGGCTCAGCCCTCTGCAGTGCAGGTGTGGTTCTGTTGGAGCAGGAGGAATCTGTAGAGAAGGATTAATTCTTCCTCTGAAGATCCAGTGTAGTTAATGAGGCAGCTGCTGTTCCTCTGGGAATCCGCATGGAGAAGCCGTCTGGTGTTCCAGAATCTCAGATTATATTGGGTAGCAATGCTTGGCTCCTCCCTCTGGGCTTCCAACATCTCCCAATAGGATGCTGTAGTTCTTATCAGCCATGGCAGTGACAGTTTCAATGGCTGTTATTAGCAGGTGTCCCCTCCCGAAGGGATGGTGTGCATGTGGTCACATCAAAGAGAGAGATAAAGCAAACTGCCCACTTGACAAAAGATAAATCTGCCACTAAGTATGGTAATCGGAACACATCTTGCCTTGGGCAATCTGGAACAGGCTGGCACTGCCTTTGCTCTCCAGGGTTAAAAACCGCGCCCTGGCAATGTACGAATGTGCTTTGTTGTTTGAGGAGTGATAAAACTACGTTTGTCTGCGCTTAAAAAGCTCAGAGAAATTTCTCTTTTTGAATTAGGTGAAAAAGCCACTTTCAATAGGCTGCAGGGGACTTCACCTCAAACATAAAGGATAGTTTAATTGGAAACAGAGCTAAGAAGTCTTGCTTAATGCAATAACCACGAAAAATAAGTGAATAAAGAAACAGAATCACTGTTATGAGTGTTTTAACTAAGAGCAACAATTTCTAGCACCTAGCTCGGTTTTTTCTGTTTGTTATTTGCCTTTTTTATTGAAACTTCTTTGGTTTTAACACTGCAAAGAAGCCATCCTACTGGATTTTTTTGCCTCCAAGGGTAAGCTGAGCTATCTGAGTGTGTAGAGACTCTGAGATATTATGAGACCTAACTTGAGAGAAGCTCCTATAACACAGGTATCACAGGGGTTTTTCCAAGTGCTCCTGCAGTGGTTTTCTGGATTCCCATCATCTGCCAGAAGCTGGCTAGAAAAGACGCTTGAAAGAAATTTGAAACCTTTGTAAAAATTGAAAATGTGGAACAGTTGGGATTTTTGTAATTTGACACAAAAAAAAATTGAAATTTGTAGGTTTAAAATAAAATCTCCAGACAAAAGGTAAATACAATCATCATGGACACAGATCTGAGAGTTTCCTTCGCAAGCCAGGTTGGATGGCAGTTGGATGGAACGCTGGATAAATGATTTTTAATAGGTCCCTTTCCCAACCCACCCATTGTGGGATTACTTCTGTTGCACAGCAAAATAAACCCAGACTAAAATGGGGTAAAGAAAACAATTAGTGTGTGCGGTAATGACCATTTCAACTGGCTGGAATTTGTTTACTCCAGGCATCTCACTTTTGCCTATCCAAAAGTTTTGGTAGCATCTGGGGCCCAGCAGCTCAAGGAGGTTCATTTCAGTCTAAAAAATATGCGAGGTTCAAGGAAGGGAAAACATAAAAATCGCCTGTTCTCACTCCACCAGTCAGCCTGGACGATGGGACCCAAGCTCACCGAGCTGGGAAACTGGAGGAGCTGGGAACAGCTGTCGGGGTGGCAGGAAATCCCACCTTGTGTTCCCCCCCACTGGCCTTAAAACCAAGATGAGTCCTGCTAAACAGAACTGCTCTTTGCAGAACAAAATCCCCATTTTTTCTCTTAAATGCAACAAGTGCTTTTGCACTTTGTGGCTGGAGAATCTGAGCCTGTAAGTGCATTATTGTGTGAAGAAACTGGACTGGGCGCATTGCCTGCTCAGCACCTGGGCTTTAGGGTGCATGGTCTGAGAACAGGTTATTATTTTTCCCCTCTGTGTTTATGAGATGAAGCTTAAATAAAGTTTTTCTTTCCCTACTTGAGTTCT
>NDFG01000029.1:2687042-2720037 GCA_002167245.1 Sporophila hypoxantha
TCTCTACCACTCTTTATTTACCATACTGTATCCCGCTACACCCCTACTACAGTGTACTCTGAAGATACATACAAGTTCTTTTCTTTCCCAGCCCAGCAGGTTGCACAGGAGTCAGATTCTTTTTCATTCTGGTATGTCGAAGCGTAGGTTTGCTTATTATTTCTATCTATACCCAATTCTGTTCTTCTGACCCAACTGCAGGTCTGATCCAGCAGGTCGGCGTTGTGGCACAGTGACACCCTCAGAGCTCAAGTAGTGTTATCTTTTTTATACTACAAAACTCGACACTGATTACTTTATTTACCCATAACTCCCACTACTATCACCTATGTTAGACAGTGAGTTTCTACTCTAAACCAATCTGTTTAAGTGTCACCATCACAGTCAGAAATAGGATTGGAGGCCAAGAAGAAGCGAGAAAAGGCGGACACACCAGATTCCTCCATCTTACCTACCTGAACCCCCATATTCTAAATAACTTTCACTAAGATCTATTTTTTTCAACCCTGAGATAAACTCATATATTCTATCATTAACCTATCTTGACTTTAATTCTTCATTATAAAGGGTGTGTAATTGTTTCCATGTCGGTCAAGATCAAGGCACCAGGGGGTCGTGCGGCTCTGTGCAAAGGGGCTCTGAGCCCCCTGGCAGGGTCTCAAGTCCTCCAGGGCAGCCAGAGGAATTTCCTGGGTCCCGAACATGTTTCAGCTGGTATTGTTCATTTTGTGTGCTGAGCGGGTGCTGTGTGTGCCTGTTAAATAACAGGTTCTTTCCAACTTCTTCTCCAAGGAAATTCCTTCCTGGGGGAGGGTCTGTGTGGTACGTTTGCTTCCTATTACAGCTCCCTTTGGAGGTTTTCTCCCAGATTTGCCCTAAAAGCAGGACAGACTGTGTGCTGCCCGTGCGAGGGGACTGTGTGGCTGTGTTTGCAGTGTGTGGCTGAACTCTAGAAAAGCAAACCCACACAGACCCCCCCCCAGGAGAGGATTCCTTGAGAGAGGAAGTGGAAAAGAACCTGGTTTATTTAACACACAGCACCCCCAGCACCACAAAATGAACAATACCCAGATGACAACATTTCGGACCCAGGAAATTCCTCTGGCTGCCCTGGAGACTATGAGACCCTGCCAGGGGCTCAGAGACCCTTCGTGGCACAGAGCCCAAGACCCCTCTGTGCCTTTGATCTTACCCATGGAAAACAAGTACCAACCTTTATATGAAGAATTACAATGTCAAGATAGTTTAAGTTAGAATAATGTAGTTTATCTCAGCGTGAAAAAAATAATCTTTGGAGTTTTCTAGTGTGGGAATGGGGCAAGCATGGAGGGGTGCTTTTGCGCCTGCTCCAGGGTTCAGGAGGGTGGGTTAAGATGGAGGAATCTGGTGTGTCCAGCCTTTCTCCTTCTTCTTGGCCTCCATCTTCTGCTGGTGGTGGATGGTGCGACACTTACAGGATTGGTTTAGAGTCAGAAACTCACTTTGTCAACATAGGTGGTGATAGGTGATCGGAAGTTATGGTAAATATGTACAAGGTGTGTGGCGCACATCCGAGCTGGAGTCTTTACGTAATAAAAAAAAGAAAGAGATGAGACGACTAAGACAGCTCTAGGCCGATACACACAACAACCATCGGCCTTTCTAACCAAGCGGGCGCAAACGCTTGTCACCTTGCTCTGCGCTGTTTGTTTTGCCACAGGACCCCGACCGCTGGGAGACAAGACCTGCGGTAGTCTGGTGGATGCGACGAGCTTACAAAGTGGGTAAAGTAGGATTTAAGAATGGCACGTTTCTGACTATCGCCTGGGAACCTGCCCCCTGGTGATTAGACTAAAAGGGATAAAGAGCCTGCCCTCGAGATAATAAGCAACAGTTGAGCCCCCCTAGAACTGCTAAGAATCTAAAAACCAGAGCAAGGAATCGCTGAGCATCCTCCTTTCATGACTGGCTAAGGCGCTGGGAAAGAGAAAAGCTCAGGCGTTCCTGTATGGTCTCTGCTACTCTTACAGCTTCCAGAGAGTCGCCCACTTACTCCCCGGTGTGGGTAGCGTGTCAGCGATACCCCAGCAGAGAGCTTTCCCACAAATTGCGCTACTTCCACAAATCTATCCCAGTTTTATTGCCCCCTTGCGGGTCCTAAATAAAGGTGGATACCGGCAGCGAGAATGTAATCTTATCCCCTAGAGAATAAACTACTCAAACCCAAACAGCACAGTTTCTTAGTTACAGCCTCTTGAGAATCAGTCTCAATCACTATAAGGTAAATATATAAACATTAGCGAGGGTCTCATATCTGTAGAGAGCACACGACACACAAAGATATAGTATTCCAAAAGTACAGAAACATAATCGATATCATCTTGCGCGTTAGTAAAGTTTTGAAGCCCTCAAGGACTCTAGAGATTCTATCTATCGACACTGCCACAGTGAGCGCGAGTGGCATCGAGTGTCGAGTGGACATGAGTGTCAAACCCTCACCCCAGCTAGCGTCCCAACCAGAAACACTCAAAGCTGGCGCGGTTTTTCACTAAAACTGCTTCCTGACCCTTCCACTAAACAGCCGCGAACTGAGTGGACACTGCTTGAGGTGCATTGCCGACCCATTCTAAGGCTGAGACATGCCTTGCCCCTGCGAGTACTGGATTAATAGAACTCTGCTATAGTTAAGACAACAGCTCTGGCCCAGCAGGATTATTTCTGAGGAACAAAGCTCTCTGTCCACCGTCTCTCGCTGAGCACAAGATGAGTTATCACATCTCCCAGAATTCTCCTACCTACTGCGCTTGTCCAGGTGTGGCTGTAAGAAGTAAACTCTGCGCGTGCGATCTGTTGGTTGCCTCAGTTCATCTCCTCTCGCGCTCTGCTGGAGTTGTTGGTACGCCTAGCGTTCGTACAGCAGCCACGAGAGGATGCAAACTGTCCTCTCACTGCGTGCGTGCGAGTTTCCCGAGGCTTCTGTCTGCCCAAGAGCAGCACCACTGTAGACTAGCGCAGTCCGACGACTTGAGGTCCAAAAAATGGAAAGGAGAAACAGTCCAGCGGAAAAAAACTGGACTGGCCCTTAGCTAAGACTAAACTAATGAGCAGAAGCAAAAAAGCAAGAGCAAAGCCCAAAAGGAAAAATATTCACCATGACTGCCCTGTCTGTGCCGGTCCCGTTATCACCCAGGCTGATAAACAAAACTGTGAAAAGTGCATATGATACGGCTTCAACGCAGAATATTACTGTATGTATCTAGTGTGGTGTCATCAGGTGGTGTACTGTATGGATTTATGAGAGTGAAGATGGCACGTGTATTAACATTTATGAAAGAGATATTAGGCTGTAAACTCCATTAAAGTGTTAGTCAGTGTTAAGTGAGTTAAAATGTACTATATCGTATGTGTTATATGACTCTTATAATGAATGTAGGAACTATATTATGTATTAGTGTGTATATTTATAATTACTTAAGAAAGTGAGTGAGTACTTTATACTTGACACAAGAATAGAAGATAAGGGATTTCAATCGAAAGAAAGGAGCCTACACTATGAAGGAAATCAGCAATAAAAGAATCGTTATCATAGTGAGATAAAAAGAGCGTATAATTGTATGTGAGCTGCTATCCAGCGCACTATTTCAGAAGAACGAGTAGGGAGCCACTTCTTTCCTGGCCTTGCCTCAGCCCCTGAAGATGGCAATCAGATTCAGAGGAAAAGCTGGCACTGCCCAGACAGAATCCTGGGTGTTACATGGCGTGAGAGTAGGCTGTATTATGGCCGATTGAGACTAATTCATGCAGTGAGAAGCATGTACCAAATGCAGACCAATCACATATGTGCAATCTCTGAGTTGCTCGACACAGCTTTCTCCACTCTTAAGGGTTAATCAACCATCTGTCTAAAGCCAGTGAGGTGTATACATTTTTGGTCTTACATATATACACAGGTATTTAAGAATATCCTGGTCAACCCCAGAACTGTCCGGCGCGTAGAGCGTCTTGTTTCATATCCGTCTCTCAGCTTGGTCTTCATTGTGCCCTAAGTACCAAAATTAGAGTTATCCACAAATAACTATTACTTAACATACTAGATATATTAGGTCTATGTTTTCAGCTTTAAAAAGCAATGTTCTGTAGACACTGTGAGGTGCCCTCATGGTTTATTCCGTGTCCACTTCCAGCCCAGCTCAGTTTTGTTCCCTATGCTCTTTTATTGTGACACTGATCCTCCCTAGAGCTCCCCAGGGGCTGGGGCTGGTTTGTTTTTTCCCTTAGTGTATTTCTGAAAAGTTCTTTTGATTTCTAAAGGTAAAGTGATTTGGCAGGTTTGGTTTGTGCTCCACGACGAAGGGATCCTCTCCTTCTCTTAGACTTCTCCTTAAATGAAGCTTGGTGTCGTTCCTTTGCTTTTGTCTTGCCCAGAATGGTGTCACCTTTTCTTGTGTATCTGACATGTTAATTTTGGTGTAAATCCTTGGCACCTCACCTGCTTGGTGAATCTTTGGGAAACCACAATTGTGCTCACCATGTGAAGCTATGTCCAGCTGGTACTACATCCTGCAACAGGGATTCACTCCTTTGCACTTCTGGAAAGGCCTCCAGATGGTGATTCAGGTCCTAATGGCTTCGCTGCTGGGCGTCTGCCTCCCTAGCGTAGGCTTGTGTTCTTGATCGTTGGAAGCCTAAGAGCATTTCCTGTTCTGCTCCAAATTACTCCTGTAGGATCAATGCCCATATCTTGCTCTGGCATCTGCCATGGTGGGGAAGCGGAAAAGCGTGGGCAGGGGGATGGCCAGTGTATGCCCCTGGGCCGAATGGTGTGGGATGAGCAGGTGAAGGTAGCACTGGAGAGCTGCCCAGCTTCTCCTTGTGAGGTCAGACTGTGCCAGCAAGTGTCCAGCCCCGCATGTTGTGCCTAAAAATGCAACACATATAAATATTCCCCATGAGAGCTGCTGACGCTCTGGGACTTGCTGAGGGAGCACCCCCAGCTTGGTGTCTGCTGCCAGGGTCTTGGGAAAACAGGAAGCACCAAAACCCTGAGCTGCTTGTCGTGCGGCTGCTGAGAAAGGGGCTGCTGGCATTTGGGGCACAAGCAGCCACAGCTTTTGTGCTAAATTCCCAAGGGGAACAGCCTTGGTAAGGCTTCTTAGGGTTTTCTCCCAGATTTGCCCTAAAGCAGGACAGCTGTGTGCTGCCCYTGCTGAGGGGCTGTGGTGGCTGTGTTGCAGGTGTGGCTGTGTGGGGGCAGCATGGAGGTGCTGCCCTGCTCCAGGGTGGCGCACATCGAGCGCAAGAAGAAGCCCTACAACAACAACATCGGCTTCTACACCAAGCGCAACGCGCTGCGCGTGGCCGAGGTCTGGATGGACGACTACAAGTGGCACGTCTACATCGCCTGGAACCTGCCCCTGGAGGTACAGCCTGCCCTTGAGGGCCCCTGCTGCTTCAAACCTGGATCCTGGAGCAGTTCCTGTCCCTAAGCTCAGCCCTATCCCCGGGTGTCAGCCCCAGCAGAGCTCCCACAATCCTACTTCACAATCATCCCAGTTTTATTCCCCCTTGCGGCCGCCCTAGAGAATAAACTACTCAAACTCTAGTTAACTCTAATAGTTTATAAAAACATTGGTCTTGTAAGCCAAAGATTGKAGGCTAAACCCCTTCTTAGAGTTACCCCACCATCCTYTCTCAGGAAGAAAGGATTCAAARCCTCARCTCCAACTSCCAAASCTGGCATTTTTCACTAAACTGCTTCCTGACCCTTCCACTAAACAGCCGGAACAGCGGCTTTGAGGGAGAGGCCCCACYAGCTGCAGGCTGGGCAGGGATTCCTGCTGTTCCCACAGCCTTTCCAGTGTGGCTCTAAGAATTAAACCTGGACTGTGGTGTTTATCTCCCCTCTGAGTGTTTACCCAGCGTGAGGGGATGTCCTGACACTGCTCTGCAGGTGGAGCCTGTCTGCAGACAGGTTATTGATGGCAGTCAGCACTGTGTGATGGTGTTCACAGGGGTCTGAGGATGAGGGAAGAGACGAGGATCTGACTCCATGGTTCAGAAGGCTTGATTTATTATTTTATTATATATATTATATTAAAACTATACTAAAAGAATAGAAGAAAAAGTTTCATCAGAAGTCTAGGTAAGAATAGAAAAAGAAGGAATGATAACAAAGGCTTGTGGCTCAGCTTTCTGTCTGAGCCAGCTGGGCTGTGATTGGCCATTAATTAGAAACAACCACATGAGACCAATCACAGATGCACCTGTTGCATTCCACAGCAGCAGATAACCATTGTTAACATTTTGTTCCTGAGGCCTCTCAGCATCTCAGGAGAAAAAATCCTAAGGAAAGGATTTTTCATAAAAGATGTCTGTGACACTGTGAGTGCCTCAGGTTTAWTCCTGTGTCACTTCCAGCCCAGCTCAGGTTCCCAGCTCATGGACACTGATCCCTCCCAGAGCTCCCCAGGGGCTGGGGCTGTTTGTTTTCCCAGTGCTGAAAAGTTTAAAGGTAAAGGATTGCAGGTTGGTTGCTCACAGAAGGGATTCCCTTCCTCTTAGACCTTCTCCTTAAAGAGCTTTGGTGGTTCCTTTGCTTTCTGCCCAGAAGTGGTCAGCTTTTCTTGGATCTGACATGTTAATTTTGGTGTAAATCCTGGCACCTCACAGCTTGGTGAATCTTTGGGAAACCACYAGGTGCCACCAGGTGAGCATGTCCAGGGACACATCCTGCACAGGGATCACTCCCTGCACTTCTGGAAAGGCTCCAGGAGGGATTTCAGGTCCAAGGCTGCTGCTGGGGCTCTGCCCTCCCTGCAGGCTGTGTCTGATCTTGGAAGCCAAGAGCATTTCCTGGTTCCTGGCTCCAAACCCTGGRAGGATCAATGCCCATTCCTGCACTGGCACTGCCAGGGGGGAGCAGGGAGGTGGGCAGGGGGAGGCAGTGATGCCCCTGGGCCATGGGTGGGATGAGGAGGTGAAGGAGCACTGGGAGCTGCCCAGCTTCRCTGGGAGGTCAGACTGGTGCCACAAGTGTCCAGCCCCCATGGYTGCTAAAAATGAACACAAAATATTCCCCAAAGAGCTGCTGAGCRCTGGAGCTGCTGAGGGAGCACCCCCAGCTGGTGTCTGCTGCAGGTCTCTGGGAAAACAGGGAAGCACAAAACCCTGAGCTGCTGCTGCGGCTGCTGAGCAAAGGGGCTGCTGGCATTTGGGGCACAGCAGCCACAGCTTTGTGCTAAATTCCCAGGGGAACAGCCTGGGAAGGGCCAGGAGCTGCAGGTTTGTGGTCCTGGGGGTGGGGAGAATAGAGAAGGGAAGGGAAGGAAAGGAAAGGAAAGGAAAGGAAAGGAAAGGGAAGGAAAGGAAAGGAAAGGAAAGGAAAGGAAAGGAAAGGAAAGGAAAGGAAAGGAAAGGAAAGGAAAGGAAAGGAAAGGAAAGGAAAGGAAAGGAAAGGGGAAAAGGGAAAAGGAAAGGACAAAGGGAAGGGAAAAGGGAAAAAGGAAGGAAAGGAAAGGAAAAAGGAAAGGGAAAAAGGAAAAGGGAAAAAGGAAAAAGGAAAGGGGAAAGGAAAAGGGGAAAGATGGAAAAAAGGAAAGGAAAAAGGAAAGGGGAAAAGGGAAACGGAAAGGGAAAAAGGAAAGGAGGAAAGGAAAGGGGAAAAGAAAGGGGGAAAAAGGAAGGGGAAGAAAGGAAAAAGGAAAGGGAAAAAGGAAAAAGGAAAGGGGAAGGGAAAGGGGAAGAAAGGGAAAGGGAAAGGGGAAAAAGGTAAGGAACAGGAGAAGGAGCTTCCAGGGAGCTGCAGGAGGCTCTGCTGCTGACAGGCACCACTCCAGGGGCAGGTGCCTCCAGGTCTGAGGGAATTTGGGGATCTTAAAAAGAGGCTTCAAAATCCAAATGCTCATGGGCAGGGATCAGAAATCCTCATCCTTGGGCTGATTCCRTTTTAGAGGCGAGGCATCATCCTGCTGCTCAGGAACAGATTGGGAGCACTGCAGAAAGGATTAAAATCCATCCTGTGGAGCTTGGAAAAGGCAGCATCACATGGATCAGCACTGGGGGTGGGAACAGGCCTGGGTGACCCAAAATCAACTTGAGATTTTTAGGTATTCCCAATAGGTCTGGGCTCCCCAAAATCCATTTGAGGTCTTTATACTGGTCTTTTCCCAATCAAATCAAGGTTTAATTTGAGGGAAGCCTTGTTGGGKGGGGGAGGTTTTAGGGCTGTGCACTGGATTATTTTGGGATGCCAAGGCAAAGCCCTGCCCATCCCAGGTGCTGCCTGGCTGCTCTGAGCCCCACCTCCCCCACTCAGATCTCAGCCTGTCCTGCCTGCCTCCACTGAATCATCTTTATTTTTACCTCTCAGCTACCAGGGGCACYCTGAAACGGTGTCTCTTCTAAAGCAGAGTGAATAATTCATTAGGAGATCATTACAAGCATTGTAATGGAAAATTGCTTTCCCAGTTGTGTTTAATGATCTCTGGGAAAGACAGGAGCAGGAGCTGGAGCAGAGTGCAGGAAGAAGGGGCTGCTGTGGCTCCTTTGGCTCCCTACTGCACTGGCCCCAGATGCCAGGGTGGAACAGGGGGAGCTCTCCAGCCCCTGCTGGGTTATTGCCCGGGGCCAGCTGTGTCTGCAGAGAAGGGGGCTCTCCAGGGAGACCATTCCACCCTGGAATTGCCCAAAGTGCCAAGAGCTTGTGCTGAGGTTCAGCCTCAGCTTTTCCTCTCGTGCAATTTTTATCCTTTATTCTCAACTGTCTGCCTCTGCTCTATTTGAATCTTGAACCTTTCTCTCTTTCCTTCATTCTTTTCCCATTTATTTTACACCTTTTACCCCTCCCTTCCTCTGGGCTGTGTCTCAGTGGGGTCAGGGAAGGGTTTGGTGCTCAGTGCCCAGCCAGGGTTTGCATTTCCATGTTTTAGATCCTGATATCCACTTGCTGCTAAACCTGTGCCTCGGAACCCAAACAGGAGGAGAAATCTTTTAAAAAGACCTTGTTTAAAAGTACAGACCAGTCTTTGTCAGATGGARCCAAACCCAGGAGAATTAGGAGGACTCCCCAGTTTCACTGCACTTCCCAACCTTCCTCCAAACCTTCTCTTCTCCCTTTGGCTCCTCTTTTGTAAATTATCCCTGAGGGGCTGTCCAGAGCCCATGGCCATTGCAAGGGGCCTCAAAACCCCTTGCAGAGAATTTGGTGTCCCCCTCTGGAGCCACATCTTCCTTCTGATGGTTTCAGCCCTGGACATCCCAGAATTCCTGGAATTACTCAGCCACAGGCAGTTCCCAGGCAGTTTGAAAAGGATCTCAAAGCTCAGGGAAATACTTTCATTGTACCTTTTTTTGGAAGTGTGACCGTTCAGTGATGCCCTGTTGTTGTTTTTCAGAATCCAGGGATTGACATTGGGGATGTTTCTGAGAGGAAAGCCTTGAGGAAGAGCCTGAAGTGTAAAAATTTCCAGTGGTACCTGGACCATGTTTATCCAGAAATGAGGAGATACAACAACACCATTGCTTATGGAGAGGTAATTTAGTCCCTTAGCTCAGCCTGCTAATATTTACACTCCCTGATGAGAAACAGCCTCAAAGGAGAGGAGTCTGAATCAAAACTGACTTTTTCTGTGTAATTATCTAAATTTGCATAAATCTGCTCCCAGTTTCTTCTAAAAACCAGTTTGGGGATTTGTTGCTGATCTTGAAGACAGTATAAAGTAAAAGATGTTKATACATCATTTAGTGAATTGACAGAAATTATCCATATTTCCCATTGACTCCATGGATTAAGCAGCTGTATTTGTATTTTTAATACACAAGCATCTTCTAAAACCCTGAGACTTGAACTCAGCCTAATTCCTGACAAGGTCTCTGGAGAATTCAGTGCCTTGTCACAACAGCTTAAGGACAAGATAAAATAAGGGGACTTAATTCAATCTCTGCTGGCTTTGAAACCATTCTGGGAATATAGAAAGAGTCATTTATGGGAACTAATAACAAATGCTCTGCTGCAATGGAATTGATGGAGTGGTGGACTTGGAGCAGTCTCCTCGAAGCCTGGGCACCCCAGATGGGTTATTCATTTTTATTCATCCTAGGAAAGATTTGATATCAAAGTTACTTAAGGCCTTCAAGCTAAAACCTCTGAAAAAATTCATATTTTCATAGAAAATGAAATTTCAGAATGGTTTGGGGTGGAAAAAAGCCCAGCTGGAACAAGGATGTGATGATTCCAAGGTGATCCTTCTTCCAGCTGGGCTTCTTTCCCTGCCTTGTTGAGCACTCTGAGATTTCACTGAAATCTGGGGGTTCTGCATTGATTTCTGGCAGCCTAAACCTGGGCTTGTCCCCAGTCCCCATGACCAAACACAGAGCCAGCTGTGGCCAGGGATGCTGCTCCTTGGAATGGGGATTGTTTTACAAAACCAATTATTAGGCTTGGATTTAAAGAAAGGTTTAATGCTCTGCAAGTTTTCCTTGCCTGATTATTCGCTGGTGACACAGCAGTGAGAGCCAGAGAGGGCAGAGAGGCCTGAGCATCCATTTCCTGCTTCTCTCTGATCAGAGAGGGCCTTAATTCTGCCCCTTTTGTGCCTTAACTCTGACCTTTTTTTTGCCATATTTCTGCCATTTTTTGTGCCATAAACTCTGCCCTTCTGTGCCATAACTTTGCACTTTTTCCTGCACAATTCTGCCAATTTTTGTGCCTTATTCTGCCCCTTCTTCTGCCATAATTCTACAGTTTTTGTGCCTTATCTCTGCTCTTTTACTGCCATAACTCTGCCCCTTTTATGCCTTAACACTGCCCCTTTTGTGCCATAACTTCACCCTTTTTGTACCATAATTCTGCCATTTTTGTGCCATAACTCTGCCCTGTCTGTGCCATAATTCTGCCATTTTTGTGCCTTATATCTGCCCCTTTTGGTGCCATAACTTTGCCCTTTTTCTTCCATAATTCTGCTGCCAATTTTTATGCCATACATTCTGGCCAATTTTGTGACATAACTCTGCCTGTCTGTGCCATAACTCTGCAATTTTTTGTGCCATAACTCTGCCTCTTCTGTGCCATAAATTTTGGCCATTTTTCTGCATAATTCTGCAAAGTTTTTTCTGCCATAACTCTGCCAATTTTTGTGACATAATCTGCCCTGTCTTGTGCCATAACTCTGGCCAATTTTTTTGTGCCATAACTCTGCCTCTTCTGTGCCATAATTTTTGCCATTTTTTCTGCCATAATTCTGCCATTTTTGTGCCGTAACTGTGCCCTTTTTCTGCCATAACTGTGCCCTTTTTTTTCTGCCACAGTTCTGCCATTTTTTTGTCCCTTATCTCTGCCCTTTTTGTGGCCATATTCTGTCATTTTTGTCCCTTATTCTGCCCTTTTTACTGCCATACTTTTGCTCCTTTTATGCCATCTCTGCATTTTTTGTGCCTTAATCTGCCTCTTCTGTGCCATAACTTTGCCTTTTTTCTGCCATAACTCTGCCAATTTTTTCTGCCATAACTCTGCCCTTTTCCTGCACAATTCTGCCCTTTTTGGGTCCCTTAACTCTGCCCTTTTTTCCCCTGGCAGCTGCGGAACAACAAGGCCAAGGACGTGTGCCTGGACCAGGGCCCTCAGGAGAACCACACAGCGATCCTGTACCCGTGCCATGGCTGGGGCCCCCAGGTGAGGCTGTGTCCTGCTTTGGAAAGACAGGAGTCTGCTAAGGAAGGCAGGAGCCTCCCCTGAAATGGAGAATGTAAACCCTCCCCACCCCTCTGAATTGCTATAAATTTTAAATTAGGGGCTCTCAGGAAAAAATATGGGAGCAGGAAATAACAGTTCTTTAATAGGGAAGAAAAAAATAAAAAAATAAAATAAATAATGCAGTACACTAGAACAACACTGACAGAGTCAGAACCCAACCTGACACCCTGTGGGTCAGGGTGCTGGCAGCAGTCCCATTGGAATTGTGGCTCAGCCCTCCTGCAGTGTCAGGTGTGGTTCTGTTGGAGCAAGGAGGATCTGTAGAGAAGGATGTATTCTTCCTCTGAAGATCCAGTGTAGTAAGAGGCAGCTGCTGTTCCTCTGGGGAATCCCATGGAGAAGCCGTGCTGGTGTTCCAGAATCTCAGATTATATCTGGGTAGCAATGCTTGGCTCCTCCCTCTGGGCTCACATCTCCCAATAGGATGCTGTAGTTCTTATCAGCCATGCAGTGACATTCAATGGCTGTTATCAGCAGGTGTCCCCTCCCGAGGGAGGTGTGAATGTGGTCACTCAAAGAGAGAGATAAAGCAAACTGCCCACTTGACAAAAGATAATCTGCCATACAGATGGTAATGGAACACATCTTGCCTTGCAATCTGGAACAGGCTGGCACTGCCTTTGCTCTCCAGGGTTAAAAACACCTCGGGCATGTAGGAATGTGCTTTGTGTTGAGGGAGTGATAAAACTATCTTTTGTCTCCTTAAAAGCTCAGAAATGTCTGTTTTTGATTAGGTGAAAAAGCCACTTCATAGGCTCAGGGGACTTCACCTCAAACTTAAGGATAGTTAATTGGACAGAAGCTAAGAAGTCTTGCTTAGGCAATTTACCAGAAAAAMAAGTGAATAAAGAAACGAATCACTMTTATGAGGTGTTTTACTAAGAGCAACAACTTCTAGCACCTAGCTCGGTTTTTTTCTGTTTGTTARTTTYCCTTTTATTAAACTTCTTTGGTTTTAACACTGCAACAGAAGCCATCCTACTGATTTTTTTGCCTCCAAGGGTAGCTGAGCTATCTTGAGTGTGTTAGAGACCTCTGAGATATTATGAGACCTAACTTGAAGAAGCTCCTATAACACAGGTATCACAGGGGGTTTTTCCAGCTGCTCCTGCAGTGTTTTCTGGATTCCCATCATCCTGCCAGAGCTGCTAGGAAAAYCCTTGAAAGAAATTGGAAACCTTTGTAAATTGAAAATGTTGGAAAGTTGGGATTTTTACAATTTGAAACAAAAAAAAATTGAAATTTGTAGTTTAAAATAAAATCTTCCAGACAAAGGTAAATAGCAATCATCATGGACACAATCTGAGAGTTTCCTTCCCAAGGCCAGGTTGGATGGCAGTTGGATGGAACGCTGGGATAAAATGATTTTTAAGGTCCCTTCCAACCCAACCCATTGTGGGATTACTTCTGTTCCACCAGCAGAATAAACCCAGACTAATGGGGTAAAGAAAACAATTAGTGCTGTGGTAATGAGCCATTTCAGCTTGGCTGGAATTTGTTTTCCAGCACTCCTTTTGCCTCTCCAAAAGTTTTGGAGCATCTGGGGCCCAGCAGGCTCAAGGAGGTTCATTTTCAGCTAAAAAATYTGCAGTTCAAGGAATGGGAAAACATAAAAATCCTGTTCTCACTCCACAGTCAGCCTGGACTGAGGGATCCCAGAGCTCACCTGAGCTGGGAACTGGAGGAGCTGGGAACCAGCTGTGGGGTGCAGGAAATCCCACCTTGTGTTCCCTGGCCTTYAACAAAGATCAGTCCCTGCTAAACAGAACCTGCTCTTGCACAAAATCCCCATTTTTCTCTTAAATGGCACCAAGTGCCTTTTGCACTTTGTGGCTGGAAATCTGAGCCTGTWAGTGCATTATTGTGTGAGAAACTGGACTGGGCTGCCATTGCCTGCTCACCCTGGGCTTTAGGGTGCATGGCTGAGAACAGGTTATTTATTTTTCCCTCAGCGTTATTGAGATGAAGCTTAATAATGTTTTCTTTCCCTACTTGAGTTCTGAAGTCAAATTTTGCTGGCTGCCTGGAGCTTGCCCATTTCATCCTTCCTGGTCTTCCCTCTCCTCAGTGTCCCTTCCCTCTTCAGCTGAGAGCCAGTTCTTGGCAGTTCCTTTGTTTCCTGATACATCTAATTAGTGAAACTCTGGAAATGCTGGTTTTCAGCAGCTATCAGCGAGTGCAGAAGCTTTGAAATGGCCTTTGTGGCACCATGAAGGAAATTGGACTTTCCCTACAACTGTTTAATTAATGGGCTGCAGGTTGTAATTTATGGCTGGGAATGGAATTAGAAGTAATGGAAACTCTGGTTTGTATATATATATATATATATAGATGTTTAATTTTTATTTATTTGTATGTGTATGGAACCCCTCAATGAGTTGTTGAGCTCCTTTGGAGTTGCTCGCATCCCAAAGCACAAATGGTGTCCCAAAATCCTCCCTTCTCTCCTTGATCCTGGGGCCCACCCCAGACATTCTGACATCCCAGCCATTCCTTATTTCAGAATAAAGGAATTATTTCACTGCCAGCCTTGGCAGCGATGAGAGAGGGGCAGGTGTGGGGTCCCTGCTGGCACTGGCACCTCCCAGGACAGGGGGGCTGTGGTGCCTCCTGCTGCTGCCACACCAGGCTGCTGGGATCTCCTTGGAAGCTCTCCCTAAATCCAGTCCCAGCCCACCCCTGTGCCTGTGCGTGGGAGAGAGGGAATGTTGGGTCTGCCACGAGGGATTTGGGCCATTTTGGGCACTTTGTGTCCTATCCCCAGTTTCTGCTCTCTCCTGTGACTGCCCGGGATGCAGTTCAGGGCGGTGGCTCTGAATGCAGCTGAGATTTTGCCTTTACTCACCCATCCCTCACTGAGTAAAATTTTGGGGATTTTTCTCTTCTTTTCCCTTCAGCTTTCTGTTCTCTCTGCTTCCATTCACTTCCAGGTCAAATAATGATGAGACTCCATCACCATCCTTTTATCCTGTAATTATATTGAGGCTGCTGATGGGTTTTTTTCCTGCTTGATGGCTTCATCTTTGAGGCAATCCCTCATGGAAGCACCTTGCTGTAATGATGTATTACACTAATAATGCAGCCATAGCTCATTGCAGTGACACAGCTATGGTGATATATTAAGGTGATAGAAAGCACTATAATGCTATAAAACTTAAGATAATGTTCACCCAGCAGAGCATTTCATTTAATTATAGGATAAAATATGTTTTGCCCATTTAAGCAGCAGAAGTTGAGGACAAAGCCATCAATACTGAGCTCATGGGGGACACGGCAGGAGCAGGGGTGACGAAACAGCACCCTTTAATCAGATTAAATTGTGGTAAAAGGCAAATCCTGAACATTTTACTGATGGCTGCTAATTGATGTTCTGCTCAGAGCAGAAGGGAAGCTAAACAACCCGAAATTATTTTCCAATAGAGTCAATGAAGGTCATCAAGGCTTTTATTTCCCAGGTGCTGGGATGTCTAATTAACTTTCTGCCATCCCTGAGATGCAGCCAGCCAGAAATCACAAGCACAGGAGATGGATTGAAGGTGCAGCTTTGCCAAGGGGGATCAGCCCCAGGCCTGGGGCAGCTGAGGGAGCTGGGAAGGGGCTCAGCCTGGAGCAAAGGAGGCTCAGGGGGCCCTTGTGGCTCTGCACAGCTCCTGACAGGAGGGGACAGCCGGGGGGGTCGGGCTGTGCTCCAGGGAACAGGGACAGGAGCAGAGGGAACGGCCTCAGGCTGGGCCAGGGGAGCCTCAGGGGGGACATCAGCAGGAATTTCCCCATGGAAAGGGGGCTCAGGCATTGGAAGTAGAGTCTCCTGTGACAGTGTTCACAGAGGTCTGAGGATGAGGGAAGAGACGAGGATCTGACTCCATGTTTCAGAAGGCTTGATTTATTATTTTATCATATATATTATATTAAAACAATACTAAAAGAATAGAAGAAAGGATTTCATCAGAAGGCTGGCTAAGAATAGAAAAGGAATGGAATGATAAAAGCTTGTGGCTCAGACAGAGTCTGAGCCAGCTGACTGTGATTGGCCATTAATTACAAACAACCACATGAGACCAATCACAGATGCACCTGTTGCATTCCACAGCAGCAGATAARCATTGTTTACATTTTGTTCCTGAGGCCTCTCAGCTTCTCAGGAGAAAAAATCCTAAAGAAAGGATTTTTCATAAAATATGTCTGCGACATCCATCTCTGGAGGTGCCCAAGGAAAGGCTGGAGGTGGCACTCAGAGCTCTGGGCTGGGGACAGGGTGGGCATCAGGCACAGCTGGGACTGGATGGGCTGGGAGGGATTTTCCAGCCCCAGTGATGCTGGGATTGCCCCCAGGGACAGCTGGAGGTGGGAAGTGGCCAGGTGCAGTTTCCTGGGTGGGGTTTTATGGAAGGATGTTCCAGGGGCTGGGGCTGTCAGTCAGTGCCTCTGCCTGGGGATGTGGCTTTGGGCCACCCAAACTGGTGAAGGGGTTAAAGACCTCCTCWGTTTGAGCCACTTTGAAATGTTTGGCTTGGGAATAGTTCTAAACTATATTCCTTTGGTCCTTTATCTTGGTCTTTCCCRTGTTTCTTGTCCTGTTCCAGGCTGGGCTGGGGCCCCTGGCTCGCTCTGGAGAGGAGCAGAATAATAAAAGAYGAATTAGGGCTTGGAATTAACCTGTCCTATGAGGAGAGGCTGGGAGAGCTGGGGGTGCTCACCTGGACAGGAGAAGCTCCAGGGA
Source organism: Sporophila hypoxantha (assembly GCA_002167245.1). Taxonomy (NCBI): domain Eukaryota; kingdom Metazoa; phylum Chordata; class Aves; order Passeriformes; family Thraupidae; genus Sporophila; species Sporophila hypoxantha. The sequence continues at coordinate 2,703,491 of NDFG01000029.1, forward strand.
GAGCTCAGAGCCCTTGCAGGGTCTGAAGGGGCTCCAGGAGAGCTGGAGAGGGACTGGGGACAAGGGACACAGGGAATGGCTCCCACTGCCTGAGGGCAGGGATGGATGGGATGTTGGGAATGAGGAATTGTTCCCTGGCAGGGTGGGCAGGCCCTGGCACAGGGTGCCCAGAGCAGCTGTGGCTGCTTGAATCCCTGGCAGTGCCCAAGGCCAGGCTGGACAGGGCTGGGAGCAGCCTGGGACAGTGGGAGGTGTCCCTGCCATGGCAGGGGTGGCACTGGATGGAATTTAAAGTCCTTTCCAACCCAAACCATTCCATAGCTCTGTGATCAGGGTTTGGGCTGCCCCTGACCCCTCCTGTGGGGAGCACCTGGTGAATGAACAGCAGGGAGGTGTGAGGAGCTCAGGGCCTGCTCTGGCACACAACAGTTTCACTCTGGCTGTAACTCCAGCAGCGCCTGGGAGCAGAGCCAGGCCCAGCCCAAGGGATCTGGGCACCCTGYCTGCATCTGGGCTCATGAGCTGCAGTCTGACCCTGTTACATTGTTTTAACTTGATTTCAGTGTTTAATTATTACAGCCCAGATAACCCAAACTCCCAGSGGGATTTACTGCCTCTTCCCTGGCATCTGGGTCACAGATATGCTCAGTTAATTAACGTCCTGAATCCTCCCTATTTGTCTGCTGGATAATGGCCTGATTCATAATTTAAATAAGCAGCTGTGGAGATCTTTCCCTTGAACTATAAAAGGCAGGACACTGGCGTTCCTTTCTCCTCACTCCAGAATTTAAATGTGTTTAGGGAAATATTGTGGTGGCATTCCTTGAAATGGAGGAGTCCTTTGTGTGCCTGATGTCCCCTGGGGCATCACCCCAGTGCTCCCATCCTGCCCCCCCTGGCAGAATGGTCTGAATTGGAGGGACCCTAAATTCCATCCAGTGCCACCCCTGCCATGGCAGGGACACCTCTCACTGTCCCAGGCTGCTCCAAGCCCCAGTGTCCAGCCTGGCCAGCCCTGGGCAGTTGGATCCTGTGGGAATGCTGGGGTAGCTGCAATCCTGGGCCTTTCCTGAGGGCAGGTCCAGGCTGCCATCCCAGGTCTGCCCCTCTGGCTGGTGCTGCTGCCTGGCTGGAGCCCTCGAGGCTGTGCCAGGCACCCAGAGGCACCAGCCCAGCCAAGGCTGGCTCACCCAGCTGGCTCCAGCTGGAGTCCAGGGAAAACCATCCATTGCCCCATCCCACAGCATTCCAGAGGCTGCAGGGGTCTGCTCCAGGAGGGGTTTAAGGCTTGGAATTATTCCTACCCCTTCCTGTGTCTCAATTCCTCACCTGCATCTGGAAAAAAACAATCCCAAGCAGGGTCAAAAGGCTACAGAAAGTTGGGGTTTATTCCTTCCAAAAACCAAACCGAAGCAGGGTCAAAAGGCTGCAGAAAGTTGGGGTTTATTCCTTGCAGCTCTGCTTTCCCTGTGCATCCCCACAGAATATCCCCAGGGGCTCTGGGTTGTCCTGTCCCTCTGTGCTGATGCTCTGGGGTGCTGAGGACTGGATTCCTTTGGAAAGGATGGAATATCAACCAGAGCTTTCCTCGTGTTCCTGGGACAGGACCTGGGGCAGATGGGCGCTTGTGGCTTTATTTTTACCACGTGTGAGTCTCCCCCAGCTGATCCCAGCTGTGTGGGGCTGGCTCAGAACTGCTGTTCCCTCTGGCCAGCTCTCCAAGAGGTGCCCCATTCCCTGCTGGAGCAGCATTTACTGACAGGGAATTTCTGCTTTCCCACACATCTCCAAGCTCTCCCAAAGGGCTGGGGAGGTTTGCACCATGACCCTGGCCAGACCTGCCTGGCAAGTGTGGAAACTGAGGAGCTTGGGAGAGGAAAATGTTCCCAAACCCCAAATGAGCTGAGTTTGAAGGATATGAGGTTTTGCTGTTCCCACTGGCCAGCTCTCCAAGAGGTGCCCCATTCCCTGCTGGAGCAGCCTGAGAGCATTTACTGACCGGGAATTCCTGCCTTCCCACACAACTGAAGATGTTCCCAAACCCTAAAGGAACCGAGTTTGAAGGATGGGGTGTTTTGCTGTTGCCTCTGGTAAAAGGCTGGAGCYTTTCCTGACGGGGGTTTCTGTGTGTCCCCAGCTGGCTCGGTACACCAGGGAGGGCTTCCTGCACCTGGGGGCCCTGGGCACCACCACGCTGCTGCCCGACACGCGCTGRCTGGTGGACACGGGCAAGAGCCGCTTCCCGCAGCTGCTGGACTGCGACAAGGTCAAGAGCAGCCTCCACAAGCGCTGGAGCTTCATCCAGGTGTGTCTGGGGCTGCCCGGGCGTCCCCACCTCTGCACGGGAACAGGTGACCCCTAGCGAGGGGAGGAAACGACACGTCTGACCCCATGGATATCAGAAAGCTAATTATTATTTCATTCTATTACTCTATTTTTTTATTATTTATTATAAATATAATAATATATCTATATTATATATGTAATATATATAATATAGGTAATATATATAATATATATTATATATATTATATATTATATAATAGATAATTATAATATATAATATATAATATATAATATATAATATATAATATATATATTTTATATATATTGTAATAATATAATATATTATTATAAATACTCTAATATTTATTATAAATAAATAATAAGTAAAATTAATAATTAAATTAATAATGTAATAAAAATTAATATAGTAATGTAATAAAATAATAATTCTATTATAATACTCTATTAATACAGAGTAATATAATAKAATTATTATTTTATTCTATTATTCAATTTTTCTTTTATTATTATATTTCTATTAAATTATTTTTTATTGTTATGATTTTTATTTTATTATTCTATTATGGAGAGTATATAATATATCATAATATATATTATATATTATATAATAATATATAATATATAATATATAATATATAATATATAATATATAATATATAATATATAATATATAATATATTGCATTCTATTTAATAATAATATTATATATTAGTATATAATATATGTAATATACAATAATATAATAATTATTATATTATTCTATATTATATTACCCTACATCTAAACTGAACCTGCACACACATTCAACTTAGCTGCACTCATCTCGMGACCATCAGCTGACAGTCCTGACACACACACCTGGATTCAATGGATCAGTGAATCAAAACACCCACACCAGACTCCAATTACCAATTCCCTTCAGGTAAACAGCCTTCCACAATGCATTWCACTTGTGGACAACAAGAGGAGCAGCAATTGAGATAAGAATTGTTTTTTCGTTCTCTGAGGTTCCTCACTGCCATTCCCAGAAATAMCCTTGGGAAGTTGTGCCTTGCTTTTCTCTGTGAGGGGAAATGTGGCCACACCTCTGCRGTGTCCCAAGGCCTGGCTGGACACAGCCCCTGGGATGGGGTGGGACAAAGGGGAAATGGTGCCATGGCACAGTGAATTCCAGGTCCTGGGGCAGAGGGAGGAGGTTAAGAGGGATCAGGGKAGCATTTCAGGACAATTTCTAATCAAAGTTTTCCTTTCTGGTAGCAGAAAGATGGATTTGGTTATGTCTGATCTGCCAATGACTTCCAGATTCCTTTGTTTCTTGTGGATGAAGAGTGTAAATAACTGTAAATAACATTTTGTCCCAAAGCAGAGTGTAAATAACTGTAAATAACACTTTTGTCCCAAAGCAGTGTCAATAACTGTTTGGGTTTGAAAAGCCAGGTGTCTGCTKAGGAAGGCAGGAGCCTCCCTTGAAATGGAAAATGTAAACCCCCTCCCTCTGAATTGTTATAATTTTGAAATTAAGGYGCRCTCAGGTAAAGATATGGGAGTAGGAATAACAGTTCTTGATTAGGGAAGAAAATTTWAAAAAATAAAAATATAAATGCAGTAAGAGAAAACCCCACTGCCAGAGGGGTGGCCGTGCCCCCTGTGTGTCAGGGGGTGGCACAGCCCCATCCCATGGGGGCTCAGCCCTCCTGCAGTGCCAGCTGTGCTGCTGCTGCAGCAGGGATCCTGCACAAGGGGGGAGTTTTTCCTCTGCAGCTCCAGGGCTGCTGGAGATGGGCCTGGCTCCCTCTGGCAATGCAGGGCAGCAGAAAGTGCTCCTCTTGCAATGCAGGGGGCAAAGGCTGCTGTGCTGGCCAGGCTCAGATTGGATCCAGGTAGGAATGCTTGGCTCCTCCCCTGGGCGCAGCATTCCCCATGGATGCTGAATTGGGATCAGCCCGCAGGGACACTCCAGTGGCCATGGACAGCAGAGATCTTCCTGCAGGGAGCGGTTGGCTGTGGGAGAGTATTAAAGAAAAACTGCCATGGACAGCAGAGAACTGCCCCAGTTCTGACACATGGGGATAGAGCACACACACATCTCAACAGCCAGGACATGATGCCGGCTTATTACGAAGGGTTCCAGTTCCAGCAGCTTGTGGGATTTAAAGGTTCAGCGTGTCCCTTGGTGTTGCTTCTAGGACAGGGGATGCTCACTCCATTTTTTGGGGAATTTTATTGTTTGCATTGGCTTCCCAACGCGCTTGGGTTCCCTTCCAGCCCGAGGGTGCCTCTGCTCCTGCTTGTGTTTCCCAGGCATTAATATCTTCCTTTTTCATCTTTCTTCCTCTGCCCACCCTGCGAACGAGCCATCTGACAGGGCACGAGGCGCGTCCTGGAGGTGAGAACAGGCATGCGCTGGCAGTTCGACCTCATCCTCCGCGCTTGCACAGGGCAGGGTGACAATTTAAAAACTTTCATCAAGTAGAGGGCTGAGGAGTCAGGGGAGGCTGACTTGCAGCCACAGGCCGAGGGGAGGAACTGGATCACCTGCTTCCTAGATTGGACAGCGATGGAATGATCAAACCAGCAGCTTTCCTACGTGTTCCTGGGACGGACCTGGGGGCAGATGGGCGCTTGTGGCTTTATTTTTACCACGTGTGAGTCTCCCCCAGCTGATCCCAGCTGTGTGGGGCTGGCTCAGAACTGCTGTTCCCTCTGGCCAGCTCTCCAAGAGGTGCCCCATTCCCTGCTGGAGCAGCCTGGCAGCATTTACTGACAGGGAATTTCTGCTTTCCCACACATCTCCAAGCTCTCCCAAAGGGCTGGGGAGGTTTGCACCACGACCCTGGCCAGACCTGCCTGGCAAGTGTGGAAACTGAGGAGCTTGGGAGAGGAAGATGTTCCCAAATCCTAAAGGAGCCGAGTTTGAAGGATGGGGTGTTTTGCTGGGTCCTTGTTRCCTTTTCCCTTTCCTGCCCCTGCATCCAGCCCTTCCCTGAGTTTTGGAGAAGCAAAACACCCCCCAGCAGCTCCCAGGGATCTTTCCAACCCCTAATCACAGAAGTTACCCAAAACAATGCAGTGGAACAAACCCCCTGAGCTCCCCTTGCCCCTCTCCATCACCCACACACTGCTGGCCCAGCCAGCACCTCCCTCCATGGAGAGCCCAAAGGGGTTCCCTTGGGAGTGACCTGGGATGTCTGCCTGCCCTTCTGGGGGACAGCAGGAATGTTCTCTGAGGCTCGGACACCCCTGTCCTGCCTGCCCAGGCCTGGCCAGGGTCCCCCAGAGTCACTGCAGCCCTTCCTGGGCTGGGGAAGGGACAGGSAGGGAGGCCAAGGCCCCAGCAAATGGCAGCTTGGCTGAAATTCTTGGCCCTGAAGCCACTTCAGGCTTGTTGCTCTGGTGGAGGGATCTCACCTGATTKATTTTTGGCTCTCAGTAATCCTGGCTACCAAATCTTGGCTGCCAAATCCACCTGGGAGTCCTCTGCTTGGGGCTGCCTGGGGAAGGGAAGCAGGATCCTGCAGCATTGCTGCYCGTGGGTGGGCACAGGCTTTGCTCAGCAGGGAGGAGAAACCAGCCCATCTCCTGCCCTTCTCCCAGAATAATCCTCTTTGTGGCTGCCCTCTGGCTAGGGTGCACTCAAATAGATTAATATATGAGATGGATGTGTAAATATGTTTCCCAAGCTGGGATGTGCACAGAGTCCTTTGCTGCAGAGCACTCATGCCTGTCTTCCATTTGCATCAGGATGAAGCTCCCTGGATGTRTAACGAGCTGAATTTCCAATGCCATGCAGCGGGTTTATAACTGATGTTTTAGTAATTTATTGAACAGAAGCAGATCTATTTCATTGTTCCTTCTACAGCAACTAGCATCACCTAGGACTGGTTGTTCATTTAGGCTTTACAAGGCTCCCTCAACCACTGGGGCTGTCTCTGATTTTTCCCCTGCCTTCCTTAATGAAGTAAAACCTCTTAGTTGTCCTGACCTGCAGAGTAGAGAGTCAATGTAGAATTTTGCTCTCTTTTTCGCTGTTGCATCATCCCTTGTGTAATAAATTTGAGCACTTCCAAACCCGAAACGACCACAACTCTGTGGATGCATGAGCCAGCTCCCCCTGCCTTTGTTGCTGCCTTCCAAGAGAAGCGATTTCCTGGTGATCCAGGACACCCTGAGGGCTTGGAGACCCCGCAGCTCCGGTGCCGCTGGTAAAACGCCCTTAAACTGAGCAAATATTGCAGGGAGAGCCTGTGTGGGTCAGGATCAGCAGSCAGACAGCCCCTGGGTGTTGCCTGTGCTGTAATTCAGCCCAGCTCGAGCCCTGCCCGTGCCCAGGGTGGCAGCAGATGGCTTTTGTCACATGTCACCGTGGTGGGGTGAGGTCCCAGCCCCACAGCAGGGCTGGGTGGGATGTGTGGCTGCTCCTGGGCTCCGTCCTGGCTGTGCTGAGCCCCTGGCTCTGTCCTGGCTGTGCTGAGCCCCTGGCTCTGTCCAGTCCCTGCCTGTCCCTGCTCCCTCTGGGATGGCCGCGTGTCCCTGGTGCCACTGAGGTCCCCGTGCCAGGTGGCACAGACACCCAGAGACAGCACGAGGATCCTGCTGCTGCTGCTGCTGAGCCCGGGGATCCCTGGGGATGTTCAGGCTCACACCTGCCTTTCCTTCGTGCTCCAGAAGGAAAAGCAGCCCCTGGGCCAGCAGCAGGAGGGGAAGGTGGAGATGAGCCCTGGGCTCCAGGACCCTCAGCTGGGCACAGCCCCGGGCAGGTGTGTGTTTGGCCCCTTCTCCCTGCTCCAGCTTCCAAACCGCTGGAAACAGGAGGAGAATCAGGCTGGAAAGMGGGAATTGCCTCTGCTGTTCTGTCCTGACACCGCTGGTGACTGCAGGGTGACCCRGGGAGAAATCTGAGATCTGGGTCTCGTTGTTGCATCTCGCTTATCTCTAATCATCTGTTAATTGCTTTAAGAAGTGATCTCCYAGTGATTCTTATTAAATATCTGGTTTGAGCCTCGCCTCTTGAGTGATTTTCAAAAGATTCTCTGCTGCTGAGATACAGAGGCAGTCATTCCTCTGCATTTAATAGAAAAGTGCTGCTGTTTTAATGAAGCTTCCATTTTTAAAAGAAATGGAAATGAAGGAGAGATCAAGAGAGCTGGTGGGCACAGATTAACTCCCATCCCATCCATCCCTGCTGCTGCACTCCCCAGGATCAGTTTCACCCCACAAGCTGGAAGGAGATGTGATGTGGCCACTAAAGCACCACCTGCATTCCTGAGCCAGGCTGGCTGTCCRTAAATGTTCCTGGTGTCACCTGGAGCTCTCCTTGAACCCATTCCTTCCACCCAGGATCTCCTGAGCACTGGGTTGGTGCTTTCCTGGGTCAGGGAAGGGTCTCTGGGGGGGCACCTGTGACCAAAGGGAGCTGGGCACAGCAGGTGAGGGCACCCAGTGAGTGTGACCTGGGGAGGGGCACAGCCAGCCCCTGCTGGGCTCTGGAGCCACAGAGCTCTTYCAGGATGGCACAGGATGGAAACCTGAGCCCTTGTGGGGAGCATTTCCCACCCAGGGGCAAGATCCGTGTTGGAAAATTGTTCAATTTGCTTCAGAGCAGATGGAATCATGGAATCCCAGAATGGTTTGGSGTGGAGGGACCTTAAAGCCCACCCAGTGCCTTTCACTGTCCCAGGCTGCTCCAACCCTGTCCAGCCTGGCCTTGGGCACTGCCAGGGATCCAGGGGCAGCCCCAGCTGCTCTGGGCACCCTGTGCCAGGGCCTGCCCACCCTGCCAGGGAACAATTCCTGATTCCCAATATCCCATCCATCCCTACCCCCTGGCAGTGGCAGCCATTCCCTGTGTCCTGTCCTTTCATGCCCCTGTCCAAAGTCTCTCTCCATGTTTCCTGCAGCTCCCTCAGGCCCTGCAAGGCCACAATTCAGTCACCCCAAAGCTTCTCCTGTCCAGGTGAGCATTCCCAGCTGTGCCAGCCTTTCCTCCCAGCAGAGCTGCTCCATCCCTCTGCTCACCCTGGAGCCTCCCCTGGGCTCCTCCAGCAGCTCCAGCTCCTGCCTGTGCTGGGCCCAGGGCTGGGGCAGCTCTGCAGCTGGGGTCTCACCTGGGCACAGGGGCACAATCCCAATCCCTGCCCTGCTGCCCACACTGGGATCAGCCCAGGGCTGGGGGTTCAGGGCTGGGCCATGGCCAGCGTCACCCAAAGCAATCCCAGGGCTGCTCCAGCTGCTCATCCCAGCCTGGATGGATCCCAGGGGCTGCCCCAGCTTGAACTTGGCCTTGTTAAACTTCCTGAGATTCCCAAGGGCCACTCCTGGAGCTGTCCATGTCCCTCTGGATGGCCCCGTCCTCCAGGGGTGTCACTGCACCCTCAGCTTGGTGTCACCTGCTGGGTGCCCTTGATCCCTTGGTGTGCCATTGATGAAGATATTTAAATTCCACTGGCCCCAAATCTGACCCTGAGGACACCACTGGGCACTGATGTCCAGCAGGACTCTGAGCCATTGACCACTGACCATGACCTCTGCATGGTCAATGGTCAGCAGGGACTCCTCCTCTTCCTCTGCAGGAGCTTTGTGCTGCCCAGGCCAGAGAGCAGAACGTCCAGAAGGTTCTCTCTAAGCCCTCAAATGACACTGAAGTCTCATTTCAATGCTGAAAGTTGAACTCATGGGCTCCCAGTGGCAGAGCCTCTGCTTGGGCATGGAGCAGTTTGGGCACTGATCCACTGCCAATGGCCAAGGAGCAGTTTGGGCACTGATCCACTGCCAATGGACAAAGGAGCAGTTTGGGCACTGATCCACTGCCAATGGCCAAGGAGCAGTTTGGGCACTGATCCACTGCCAATGGCCACGGAGCTGAGCCCTCCAGGGGGAAGGGGGCACTGGGAACTCTGCAGCTCCTCCTCACAGAGGGGAAGCCATCCTTGCTTGGGCTGGGACTGGGAAAAGCATCTGTGGCCATCAGGAGTCTCAGCTGCATTTCCAAGGACAGTGGGATGGACTCACAGATTCACAGAATCACTGGGTTGGAAGAGACCTCAAAGATCATCAAGTCCAACCCAGCCCCAACAGCTCCTGAACTCACCCCTGGCACCCAGTGCCACATCCAGGCTTTGTTAAACACACCCAGGGATGGGGACTGCACCACCTCCCTGGGCAGAACATTCCAGAACTTTATCACTCTTTCTGTAAAAAACTCTTCCCTAATATCCAAGCTGTATTCCCCTTCGCTTGATGAAGGACTGAGGCCTCTCCCCTGGCACTGCCAAGCTTAAACAATCCTTTAAACATCAGAAAGACTTTGGGCCACTTTAGGGACASAAATAAACCCTTCCAGCTGAGAAATGTGGGGGCCTGAGCTCATTTTACTGCAAGGCCAAGATCTTGAGGGGTGGCTAGTCCTGAGTGTTGGGGGCAGGAGGTTCCTGGAATCAATGTTCCTATAAATCAAAAAATTCCCCAAATCAATGATGGCTTTAAATCTCCCTGCAGGCAGGAGCCCCACAAGGCCCTGGYGCCAGGGGAGCTCCTCAGCTCCCTCAGGATTCAGGGAAGTTCCCACTGCTGGGTTGGGAATCTCTGCTTTGACAGCAACACAACCAAATACAATCCCAGCAGGAATGAGGAGCTCCAGAGCCCAGCAATGTCCAGCACCCAGGAGATCCTGTCAGGAGCACAGGGGTTGTGTCACAGCCCAGAGGAGGAGCGTGACAAACACTGCCCAAACCAGCTGCTCCTCACCCAGGAAGGGCTCAGGTGGGGATTTATGGCAGGGAAAAGGGGCAGTGCCCATCTCCTGCTGGTTTGGGTGACTCCTGCAAACCCCAGCTGGGAATTTGGCCGAGCCTTTGGATCCCACGTGGAGCTGAGCTTGGCTGTGCTCAGGGCAGTGAGGAAGGAACAGCCTGGGGAGGGGCTCCAGGGGCTCTGCAGTGCCAGATACTCCTTCTGGAATGTTCCTTCAGGGCTCACTGCAGCAGCCACCCTGCTCCTCTGTGTCAAGGATTGCTCCTCTGACAGGAACAACCTGTCAACAACCAAGATCCTGTGGGGTGGCTGATCAGCAGCCACCCTGCTCCTCTGTGTCAAGGATTGCTCCTCTGACAGGAACAACCTGTCAACAACCAAGATCCTGTGGGGTGGCTGATCCTGAGTGTTGGGGGCATCAACATGGAATCAATGTTCGTGTTGGGGGCATCAACATGGAATCAATGCTCTTATAAATCAAAAAATTCCCCAAATCAATGGTGGCTTTCAGTCTTCCTGCAGGCAGGAGCCCCACAAGTCCCTGGAGCCAGGGGAGCTCCTCGGGAAAGGTCCCTGGGAGCTTTCCACAGGAGGAATCTTTGTTTCAATCCCACCTGGTGTCTCYGAGGTGTGAGGGGTAAGAGCTCTCCAAGTGTCTTTCCTGGGTGTTGTAAGCCCAGGTTTTATTGTTATGGGCAAGGACCCAGGCAGGAATTAATTCCTGACTGTGCTCTTGGAAATCCAAGCCTGGGGGYAAATGATCCAGAGGGGCACAAGGGGCTGAGCTGAGCTGCACTCATGTCATGGTTTGACGCTGGCGCAATGCCAGTGCCCCCATGAATATACATTCTCCCTGGTGTCTGCTGTCAGATGTGACCAGGAATACAGCAAAACAGGCTCCCACTTAGAAATAAAGAAGAGAAAACTTTATTAACCTAAAACTATATGTAAAAAGAAACACACATAAAGAATGAAAACCTTCCAAAAAACATTTCCTCCTCCCCCCCACCAAATTTCCAATACATCCATCCCTCAGATCACCAACTCTCGGTCCATCACCACCCTTTAGATAATCAATTCTCAGTTCATCAAGAAGTGAGGAGTCCCCCTTGTGCCATAGGCCTCCCCAGGAAACACCGTTGAGACCTTGTGTGTTTCCATGTCACACGTGGCACTGCCCAGAGAACATTTGCCATCGTGACATCTTCCTTCCATGCCCAGTGCTCTCACCACTGAACATGGACCAGAGCTGCTTCTAGGGTTCRCCTTTTAAGGATGCTTTGCCCAGTTCCAAAAAGAGCACAGTCTCTCACTTTCAGGACACCTGTCCCCCCCAGATTTCACCCCCTGGGGCTGAGGGGTCTCAAGAACAGAGATCTTCTTCTCCTCCACTGAAGATCGAGGGTACCACCACCACCCTCCTCACCCGTCGTCTCTGTTCACGCACTCCTTCACATAACATCACTGCACTCTCTTGGCTCCAAGCCATTGCCTCCCCCTAAATGCAGTCTCTGTGTCACAGGAAAAATGGTTCTGTCCATGGCTGTACAAGAGAAGTCCAGCCAAAGGCCACTCCATCACCTCCTCCCACCTAAGGTTCTTCTCAACTTCTCTCATGGTCCATTTCCTCTTATCTTGTCTCTATCTCTCTTCTCATTCAGATCCAGGAGGATCAGCATTTGTAAGGTTTCCATCACCCAAGAAAAGGGTTAAAAATCTCAGGCTCTGCCTGTCCAGAACTCCCACGCTGCCCTGTCAGGCACCTTCTCGCTGCACTCCCCCCTCCTCCTTCTCGGCCGGCTGTGCTATCAAATTTCAAGGTGGCACAAGCACAGACACAGGCTCTCTCTCTCTCTCCTGGGGGGGCTGCCCGATGACTCTTACTGCTCCTCCACCCTTCCATTCCCCGGGCCAGGCCTACCTCACCCGGCCACATGGCTTCCCTTCCCCCGCCCAGCCGGCAGCTGGGACGGGGAGGCCTGACCTGCTTCCCTCGCTGGAAKCCAAGAGAAGGTTTCCTGGGAATGCTCTGCTTTTAACCCCTGTGTTCTGAGAGGCATATCCATGTCTGCACTGGCCACACCAGGTGCCAGTATTCAAATCTGAACACCCATTGGTTTGACCACAGCATCCCAGAAAACTCACTTCCTCTCAAACCATGAGAACTCAGCGTCAGACCAGTGGCAGCAGCTGAATTTTGAGAATGGAAGAGCCACCACAGGGATCCTCCAGCTTCCGGAACACCACAAGGAGCTGGGGTGTTTTCCAAGCGGTGATCCACCAGAGCCTTGGAAGCTTATCCTTGAAAACTGGCCAGGAAGCAGCTCTGGGTGGCAGGACACGAGGCCCAGGGATCACCAGGCAGTGCAGGAACTCCGCGGGCTGGTGAGATGCTGAGCTGGGTGGTGGGTCAATGGCTCGGCTGCCTGGAGAAACCAGCTGCTTGCAGCCCCTCTATGGGATGCCAGGGGAGCATCCATGGAAAACTCCTGGGGAGGGAGAGGGCACTCACCAGGCACCACCATGGGCGGGATACTGATCTGGGGAACAATAATTGCATTAATTACAGTTACAAATGGGCTGGGTGGTGAGAGGCAAACTGAAACCCCAACAGCCCAGGCTCACCTTCCCCCAGCCATTCCCAGCTCTGCCATTCCAGGAGCTGCAGGGGGATGGGATGGGCTTGCTCCATCCCACTCTGCCTGTGGATCCTTCCTCAGGAGTTCCCCCTGTGCCACCCTGGGGTCCCTCTCATGGGATAAAGTCCTTCAGGAGCTGCTCCAGCATGGATCCCCCATGGGCACAGCTCCTGAAAGAGCTCCAGGGGGCTCTCCAGGGGCTGCAGCCTCCCCTCGACATCTCCCCCTGCTCCAGGGAGCTCTCCAGGGGCTGCATCCTCCCCTGGGACATCTCCCCCTGCTCCAGGGGGTTCTCCAGGGGCTGCAGCCTCCCCTGGGGCATCTCCCCCTGCTCCAGAGGGCTCTCCAGGGGCTGCAGCTTCCCCTGGGACATCTCCCCCTGCTCCAGGGGGTTCTCCAGGGGCTGCAGCCTCCCCTGGGACATCTCCCCCTGCCCCAGGGGACTCTCCAGGGGCTGCCAGGGGTCTCTGCTCCCCTCTGGATCCCCAGGGGCTGCAGGGGCCCAGCTGCTCCATGGGATCTTGGGGGAATCTCTTCCCCTGGAGCAGCTCCTGCCCTGGTTGGTCCCTGCTGGGCTGGTTCTCACCCATGTCCCTCCCTGGTCTCTCCCCCAGCAGCTGCCCAGTGATTTTCACCCTTTCTGGGAGGAGTTACCCAGAGCTGGCAGCAGCTCCAGCGCTGGCCTTGGCCCTGGCACGGCTGCCTTGGAGGCAGCTGGAGCCCAAAGTGACACTGGGAGGAGGGAAAGGACAGGACAGCTCCGCCTGGGGAGGGAGGGAGCACTGTGGAGAGGAGGGGTTATTATGGAAAGAAGGGATCATTAGGGAAAGGAGGGATCACTATGGAAAGGAGGAATCATTAAGGAAAGGAGGGATCACTATGGAAAGGAGGAATCTTTAAGGAAAGGAGGAATCATTAAGGAAAGGAGGGATCACTGTGGAAAGGAGGAATCTTTAAGGAAAGGAGGAATCTTTAAGGAAAGGAGGGATCACTGTGGAAAGGAGGGATCATTAAGGAAAGGAGGGCTCCTATTTCCTGCCAGTTCTTGCACAGTCAGAGGCATCTGAGGATGCTCCCCCCTCAGAGGGTCCCTGGGGCAGAGCTGTCTCCTTCTCAGCACGCTTGGGGTGAGGTTTCAGTCCAGCTGGGGCCCTGCTGTCCCTGCTCCTCTGTGCCTGCCCAGGGTGTGCTGGGAGGGCAGGGCCAGCCCAGAGCCGTGCTGGCCCGGGCTCAGCCCTGCTCGAGCTCTGCCCCTTGCCAGAGTCAGCTCCAGGACTTCACTCTCTTCATGTTTCCACTTTGGTGCTATTTTTGTTCCACTTTCCTTTGTCTTCAGTGTGGTCTTGTTCAGTTTTGTGTCTTGGGCTGCTCACATCCTCTTTGTTCTCTGCAGGAGTTTGCTCCATCCTGTCCCTTTGCTCCTTTATTCTTCTGTGTGTTTTCCTTTGTTGCGCCTTTTCTTTGTTATTCCTTTTGATTGCTTATTTCCACTTCAGCTTTTTTTCACTCTCTCCATCTTTCCTGTTCATCTTCCTTCTTTTCTTTTGCTTTGTTTTCCCCTTATTCTTGTACCCGTCCTGATGGTTTTGTTCTTGTGTGTGTTTTGGATTCCTCCCTCTGGTTTCTCCTGACTCTCATTTGGGTGGAACAGCCCTTGATTAAATTTTAATCAAAGTGCCTAAAAATCCAAATCAACTTTTTCCTCCTCTTTTTATTGCTAAGAAGGAGACATTGCAGCAGTCATGACAGCAACTGGTGCCCATCCTGCTGCAGTGCCTTGGCACAGGCTGCCAGGTGGGTTGCCCTGGCCAGAGCCATGGGTTTTCCAGATTCCAAGAGTCCCAGCTGTTGGGAAGGATGAAAGTTTGACAAGAAAGTCTCACAGATATGGATGCTTAGCAGAAAGATTTTTGAAGGTAGAATAAGAAGAAAGGAATAGAGATGGAAGCAAATTTTGATATAGAAGAAAAGAATTGCTGAGCCAGTCTCACTGGATAACCAAGGAGGCAAAGGGTGTGTTAGTTAGAAGGGGTTTGTATGGCTTAGAGCAAAGGATAAACCCACCCCAAACAAGAAGATGGTTTTTACCAAAGACAGAAGAGAGCACAGGCAAACAAGGCAGAATGTGGCAAGTAGAAAAAGGTTTCAAGATTTTCACTGCAAGAAATCTGAGAAACACTTCTAGCTTAAACTGTAATGTATAACTTTTAGTGATTGGAGAAGAGTAACATGAATATGGTAATTATAGTAGTTATGATAGGTTGTAGATAAAAGTAAGTTATAAGATTGGTTCTACTGTATTAAGATGCTCAGCAAAGTCTATAATGCATTGTGACCTAAACTAAGGGTCTCCAGGCCTGCCTGCAGCTGGAGCTGACAGCTGTGGGCACAGCTCTGTCACCCACCCCTGGACTGCTGTAACCTCTTGGATAGAATAAACTGCATTTGGATTATTAATAAACTGCATTTTGGAGAGGCCCTGGAGTCCACAATCCCTCATTTCAGCTCTTACACCCTGCCATGAGTAAGGGCAGACAATGGGTGGATCCTGGTTTCAAGCAGCAGAAATCCCTGGTGCTGGGGGACAGGTCTCTCTCAGGTGTGGGATGAGCCCATGAGGATCACCCATGGAGATCCAGGGGGGTGGCATTCACATTCTCTGAAAAATCCCTTCCCCCAGGATTTTTCTCCTGGGAAGCTGTGAAGCCTCAGTGAAAAGGAAAACAATTCTTCTCTCATTTGCTTCTCCTGTGTTGTGCTCATGTGGAATGTGTTTGGAGATTGTTTACCCACAGGTGATTGTTCCATTGGATTCTGCTGTGAGTTGTTTTCACTCTTTGGCCAATCAGGGCCAAGCTGTGTTGGGACTATGGAGAGAGTCACGAGTTTTCATTATTATCCCTTTAGCATTGTGTAAGTATCCTTCCAGTATTCTTTAGTATAGTTTAGTTTAGTATTCTTTAATATAATATAGTATCATAAAATAATAAATTAGCCTTCTGAGAACATGGAGTCAGATTCATCATTCCTTCTTTCGTCAGGGCACCCCAAAAATACAATACAGGGGGAAAAGGATGAGATCACTGTCACTGATCACTGGTGTCGCTGTCATATTTTCTGAAAAAGTTTCTTTGCCCAGCATTCTTCTTCTGGGAAGCTGAGAAGCCTCAGAGAAAAAGGAAAACAATATTATCTCATTTGCTTCTCCCGTGTTTTGTTGTGTCGGAATACAGTTGGAGATTGTTTATCCAACGTGTTAATTGTTTTTACTTAATGACCAATCACGGTCCAGCTGTGTCAGGACTCTGGAGAGAGTCAGGGTTTTTTTCATTAGCATCTTGTTAAGCCTTCTGTAAGTATCCTTTCAATAGAATAGAATAGAATAGAATAGAATAGAATAGAATAGAATAGAATAGAATAGAATAGAATAGAATAGAATAGAATAGAATAGAATAGGATACAATAGCCTCCTAAAGAACATGGAGTCAGATTCATCATTTCCTTCCTGCCACAGGGGACCCTGAAAACACCACAGGCTGCCCTGGGTTTGGGACATTTGGGAGGGTCACTCGTTCCTGTGGCAGCACCTGAGCTCCAATCAAGGTGTCAGGCAGTGATCTCCAGCACTGGGCAGGGAAGGAGGAATCCATGGACAGAACTTTGGGAGGGGCTAAAGGGTTAAAAGGTGAAACCTCCATTGAGTGGGTGAGCACATGGTGGGAAAATCCTCTGCTCCCGGCGCTGTAACATTTTCTCTATTCAGTCTTCTGTTGTATGTTTGATAAGGTTTTAATGAACCTGTTAAATATTTTGGAAGTGAGCAGCATCTCTCACACCCTGGAGCCAGGAGCC
>NDFG01000029.1:2735100-2817483 GCA_002167245.1 Sporophila hypoxantha
TCTTTTCACAACCTGATGTTCCTGAGATGCACATCCCAAAACCAAGAATGTGAGGAGCATGCTGGGATGTGCCGCTGGCTGCTCAGCAGTCCTGCCAGGGAGCAGGGGGATGCAGCCTGAAATCTTCCCAGCCTCAACTCATCCGTTAGCACCAATTTCCTTTTCTGCTGGGTGCAACAGCAGCAGGCAGAGAAGGGGGATTCCACTTGTCCAGTCTGGCAGGAATTACAGAAGAGATGGAGTTGCAGGGTGAGGAGGGGAAAATGCTGCTTAAAATGTTCCTTAATATTTGATTTTGCATTAAGGTAGAAAAATTAATTAAGAGAAAGGCCTCATAAAATCAGGCCAGCTCTGTTATTTCAGTGGCCTGTCAGGCCAGCCCTTTTGCGCAAGTCCATGTGGAAGCAATGCCTGGTGCGAGCAGTTTGTTAATGTACAATCTATTCCTGGGTAAAAAACATGGCAACAGCACCTGTATAAACTGTTTTTGCACCTTAGATAGTTTTCATTTTCTATCTCTCACAACCAAGTTTTCCTGCACGTTTACCACACTTGGGGTTTGAGCGTGACCCATCAACACAGAGGTAACAACTTGTACTTAAGAATAACTTGTTAGAATTACAACCAATAAAGTTAATTTGGCAAGAAAGCTTCCTGACCAACTGAGTCCCAACACGAAAGTCTGTTGTAAAACTGTATAGAAAGGAGTTATGTGACTAAAGAAGGGGTTTTTTCCACCAATAAGAAAATGGAGTCTGTGTGATTTATTCTGATGTTTGATGGCCCATGGAATGAGGGGCCCACAGGGCTCCAAACCTCCCTGGGAAGAGGCAGGAGGTAAAACATTTATTACCTGAGCCTTTAAACCTTAAAACCTTGGGATCAACCAGCTGCTTTTCATGTTTTAAGGAGGAGTTTCCCCCATCCCACAAGTTTGTGTAGGAAATTATGGAAAGTAATCCACTCCCCTGTAATCCAGTCCCCCATTTCTCTGTGATTTTGCTGTTGAGCTGCACTGGGGCACATCCAGCCAAAAATGCTGCTCCTGTTCCTTGAGGGGACCCAGCCACGCCTGGAGCCAAAACTCCTCCTGCMCCCATCCTGGGCAAGAGGGATGAAGTTTTCCTGGAATCACAGAACACCCTGGAAGGGACCCCCAGGGATCATCAGTGCAGTTCTGGCCCTGCACAGACACCCCAACAATCCCAGCCTGGGCATTCCTGGAGCTCTGGCAGCCTCAGGGCAGTGCCCATTCCCTGGGCAGCCTCTTCCTTGGAGAAGTGGGATTAGTTAACCRGTGTAAGTGCATCCTAGAATGTCTRGCTCAATGCCTGCACCCGTGTGAGACTCTGAGCAGCAGGGAAAAGGTGTGATTGTTTTCCAGAGGGTTTTATTTTCCTGGCTGTGATGTGGTGGGAGCACCCYTGGTTCTGTTGGGTTTGCTTTAATTATTGTTATTTGTGTGTAAACACACCAAGAGCTTGTTGGAACCACTGGGCTGGAAAACTGCCTGGGAGGCTCCTGCTCCTCGCAGCAGTGTTTAAAATGGTTCATGACTGTTATTTCCCAGCTTCCCTGCCTGCCTCAGCTCCAGGTGTTTATCAGGYCAGACCCTGCGTGCCCCAGCCCGGGTGGGATGGAGCTGCAGCACCTGAGGGCAGGGATGGGGGCTGGGAAGGGGTTTGGGAATGCTCCTGGAGCAGGGCAGAGCTGGCCCTGCCCCAAGGAGATGTCTGTGTGCAYTGTGTTCCCCTCACTTGGAGGCCCTGGAGAGCCAGGGAGGAGGTGGGTGCTTTATTCCTTGCTGGATTTGGGGTTTTCCCCTTGCCCTGCATCCCCTTGAGCCCCAGGGATCTCTGAACACCTGCTGTGTTCAAATTCCCYCTCCAGCCCTCACCCTGCCCAGCTCTCACCTGGGAGGTGCCACAGGGCACTGGTGTCACCACAGAGCCACTCCCTGTCCCCTGTGCAGGAGGCTCCTGAGTGTCCCCATCCCTGCCCKTTGTCCTGCGTGCCCCAGGGCTGTTCCCCCTCCCAGGTGGCCTCAGGCAGGTGCTGGTGCCCCTTGGCCAGGGACCCTGGTGCCAGCCAAGGGGGCCTTTCCCCCATGTCCCAGGACACGCTCAGAGCACTCCCACCACTGAGGTGCTGGCCGGTACAAAATAAATCAGTTTAAAACAATAAAACCTCCCCCAAACCAGTCAGAAACCCAAAGTGCAGSAGTGGCCTGGAAGAGGATGGGTGACCCTGCTGAGGACTTCACCAGGGCAGAGGAAGCAGGAGGGCAGGGGTGTCACACAAGGTGGGGGATGCCCCATGCCCAGTGCCCTGGGACAGCTCAGGAGAGCAGGGAAATSYGYAAAGGTGYGAGTGRGGTGGGTCTGGTGCCCAGYGTGGCACTGGCAGGGATGGGTTTGGTACCCAGGGTGGCAGGGACAGGTTTGGTGCRCAGGGTGGCACTGGCAGGGARYGGTTTGGTYCRCAGGGTGGCACTGGCAGGGATGGGTTTGGTGCCCAGGGTGGCAGTGACAGGTTCAGTGCCTGGGGTGGCAGGGATGGGTTTGGTGCCCAGGGTGGCACCGGCAGTGATGGGTTTGGTGCCTGGGGTGGCAGTGGCAGGACATGTCTGGCTGGACCCACATCCCTGTCTGTGGGGGGATCCTGCCAGAGCAGGGTCTGAACCCCACAGGACTCACAGGGGTGGGATTTCCTGCACAGAGGGGGAACCTGGGGCGTGGGATTTGGGGTTTGAGGATGGGGGGCACTGGGGGCCTGCCCAGACGGGCTGTGCCAGGAATGAGGCACAGGGGGGAAAGGGGAAAGGAAATGAAAAAGGGGAAGGAAAGGAAAAAACGGTTAAAGGGGAAGGAAAAAAGGGGAAAGGAAAAGAAAGGGAAAGAAGTGATAGAAAGGAAGAAGGAAAGGAAAGGAAAAGGAAAGGAGAAAGGAAAGGAAAGAAAGGAAAAGGAAAGAAAAAGGAAAGGAAAAAGAGGAAAGGAAAAAGGAAAGGAAGGAAAGGAAAGAAGAAAGGAAAACGGAAAGGAAAGAAGAAAGGAAAGGAGAAGGAAAGGAAAGGAAGAAAGGAGAAGAAAGGAAAGGAAAAGGAAAGGAAAGAGAAAGGAAGAGAAGAAAAGGAAAGAAAGGGAAAGGAAAGAAAAAGGAAAGGAAAGGAAGAAAGGAAAGGAAAGGAAACGGAAAGGAAAAGGAAAAAAGAAGAAAGAAAGGGAGAAAGAAGAAAGGGAAAGGAAAAGGAAAGAAAGGAAAGGAAAGGAAAGGAAAAGGAAAGAGGAAGGAAAAAAGAAGAGAAGGAAGGAAAGGAAAGGAAAAAAAAAGAGAAAGGAAAAGGAAAAAGGAAAGGAAAAGAGAAGGAAAGGAAAGGAAAGAAAGGAAAGCGAAAGGAAAGGAAGGAAGGAAAGGAAGAAAGAGAAGGAAGAAAAGGAAAGGAAAGAAAGGAAAGGAAAGGAAAGGAAAGGAAAGGAAAGGGAAAGAACGAAAAAGGAAGAAAGGAAAGAAGAAAGGAAAAGAAGAAAAAGAAGAAAAGGAAGAAGGAAAAGGAAAGGAAAGGAAAGGAAAGGAAAGGAAAGGAAAGGAAAGGAAAGGAAAGGAAAGGAAAGGAAAGGAAAGGAAAGGAAAGGAAAGGAAAGGAAAGGTGCTCCTCCACTGCCACCTTGTGCCTGAAAACCAAACAGCCTGGCAGGTCTGCAGGGCTGTCACAGGGGATGGCAAAGTCCAGGACATCCCTATGGGCTGGCAATTCCCWAACGGGGCCAGAAATGACTTTGGGATGAGGCTCCCCCGGAGCAGCCCCTGCTGAGAGCGTGGCTGTAGGTGAAGCTTTYCCCGGGCAGGCTGAGCCTGGCCTTCCCTAAAGGTTTAAAAATGCTTTATGTTCACCCCAGCTGGAGGGGGCACAGAGCTGTGCCCAGGCACCCTGCACAGCTCCTGCAGCCTGTGCCAGGCCTTCCTTCCCTGCCTCACAGGAACAATTCCTTCCCAATATCTAATCGAAATCTCTCCTTTTTTCATTTATATCTGTTCCCCTCTGTCCTGTCAGTATCTGCCTATGTCAAAAGTCCCTTTCCCTCTTTTTGTGAACCCCCTTTAGGCTCTGGAAGGGGCTCTGGGGTCTCTCTGGAGCCTTCCCCTCTCCAGGTGAGCACCCCCAGTTCTGCCAGCCTGGCTCCAGAGCAGACTTGGAGCATCCTCCTGGCTTCCTCAGGATTCCAGCAGCTCCATGTCCTGTCTGTCAATGTCTGCCAGAACAGGGAAGGAGGAAAGCCTGACCTCTGAGAGCTCAATGTTGGGACATGAGGGAGGGCTGGAATGCCTGGGGAAAACAGGAATCTGGGGCAGCCAGAGGTGACCCAGTGCTGTGCAAGCTGCAAAAACATCAGCACTGGGAATTCCTGGGTCTTGAGAGCCTTGGACTTTTCCAGCACAGAAATCCTGTGAACTTCCAGAACTCTGCCTGAACTACTTGGGAACTCTTTATTAGAGACATCTCTGCACACCACAAGAGACAGGGAGGGCTTCAAAAAGGGGGAAGGGAACCCAGGAGGAGAAACAAGGAGGGAGAAATTATAAATCTGCCCTTTGGAAAGAGCACCTTGTCGCAGACATCTTTTATGAAAAATCCTTTCCTTYGGYTTTTTCCTCCTGAGAAGCTGAGAGGCCTCAGGAWCAAAATGRAAACAATGGTTATCTGCTGCTGTGGYATGCAACAGGTGGATCTGTGATTGGGCTCYTGTGGTTGTTTGTAATTAATGGCCAATCACAGTCAGCTGGCTRGGACAGAGAGCCRYAGCCACAAYCCTTTGTTATCATTCTTTCRTTTTCTATTCTTAGCTAACCTTCTGATGAAATCTTTTCTTCTATTATTTTAGTATAGTTTTAATGTAATATATATCATAAAATAATAAKTCAGCCTTCTGAACCATGGAGTCAGATCCTCGTCTCTTCCCTCATCCAAAAACCCCTYTGAACACYGGCACAGCACCTGGGACAAAAGGCCTGGAATTCCCAAACCAGACACCCCTGGAGCACCCAGGGGGATGATCCTGTCCTACGGCTCAGGGACAAAGCCCAGGGAAATCTGGATTTCTCTGCAGCTCATGGCAGATCCCTGCTCACAGTGTGGGGGACACGATGAAGGATGGGGTGTCCRGGGCTGGGCTCTGCCTTCCCCAGGGYAAGCCCAGATTCCCTTGGGAGCAGGGTGGTCCCAAAGCCTCTGGGAGAGGCACTGCAGGCAGTCCATGGGGTGGTGATTATCCAGCTCCAGGGAATGAGAGAGGGGGAGATGGGCTGGGGTTGGAGCTTCACTTGGAAAGCTTGGAATGGCAGGGAGGGTCTTGGAGCTGCTTAAAGGATTTGCAGGGCTGCTGCAGAGGGGCTTTGCCTCCAGCAGCACCTCCCACTGCTGGGACCCCCTTGGGGCCAGGGTGGGCAATCCCAGGGGCACGGGAAGGGAATCCCCACCTGAGCTGTCCTGGAGGTGCTGAGCAGGAGCATCCATTGGGGAAAAAAACCTTTAAATCACTTTGGAACTTTTTCATAGTAAGAAAGTCCTTGTAGATSACAGAATCAGGGAACATCCTGAGTTGGGTGGGACCCTCAGMGATCACCAATCCAACTCCTGGCCTCAGGACACCCCAGCAARCCCAGCCTGGGCATCCCTGGAGCTCCTGGAGCTCTGGCAGCRTRGGGGCRGTGCCCATTCCCTGGGCAGCCTGGGCAGTGCCAGCACCCTCTGGGGGAAGAACCTTTCCCTGGGCAGCCCCTTCCAGAGCCTGACCACCCTTTCCAGGAAGAAATTCCTCCTGATGCCCAGCCTGCCCTCCCGGGGCCTGTGGGGAGCCCCTGCCTGGTCTGAGGTGTGAGCATGACCTCCCCCACACCACTCCAGGCTCYGGAGCTGCAGGAGGAGGGGTGGAACAGCCCCCACTCACTGACAGCCCAGGTCTGTCGGGTTAAGCCGAAAAATGCAAATTAAAAATAAGTAAAGTGTTAAAAATAACCCTTTATAAAAAAAATAAAGTAACTAAAAAGGTGTTTTAAAAMCTTTTATTCTATTTTTAGTCTCATACAAAAAGTAAAATAATACAAATATTATAATTTACACTATCACAATCAAAAACTATGTCTTAATTATAATACATGACAAGTGTTTCTTAGCCTATCAACTTTTGTTACACTATGTTGTAAATACTTTWAAACTATTTATCTAAAATTACTCTTTATGTCTTACAACAATACARCTTTTATAGTTCTATTTCTCTAAAATATCTGSTCTGATTTATAAAACTGTCTTTTAAAACTTATTTCTAATTCCATTTAGATAATAATAATATTTATATATCAATATTAATATAAATATATATCAATATTAATATAAATATATATCAATAATATTTTATAATATTTCTCCTATTGTATAATATATCTAAGTCAACATTTCTTCTCTCAAAGTTTACATACCCATACATACTATGTGGACCTTCTGTCAAACTTTAAAAATTCTCTACAAATCCATTTCCCACAAGGTCTTCCTCACTGGAACTTTTCCCTGCTGAAAAAATCCTCAATTTAAACATCAGCAGAGGCAGATTTATGGGACTGGAGGGCTGAAACACCAACAAGCAGCACAAAGAATTCCAGCTGTGCACAACCCCAGGCTCTGCTCCTCCAGGGAGGCTCCTGCAAGGAAACAGCACCCGAATCCAATTCCCAGCGGGTTGGTGGTGACTCCCAAGGGTGGCACAGCTGGCCCGGCACCCCTGCAGCTCCAGGGCTGTGTATTTGTGCTGTGAAACCAGGAGTTGTCCCCTGGAATCTGCAGGGACCTCCCCTGGCACAGGTGGGTGTTTGCGGCTTTCCGAGGGCCGGGGCAGCTGCTGCTCTCTGGGGATATCMTCCCTCCTGGTTTCTGATCCCAAAGTTTCTTCAGAGGAGCCGTTCATCCAGCTAGGACCTCTCCTGCCCTTCACAAATAAACGTGGTTTCACTTCCCACCACGAGAGGTCTCCAGGAACCGAAGGAAAAATATCCATTTGGAAAAGGCGTCCAGGAGCAAGGCTGGAAGCAGCGAGAGCAGGAGCTGTGGAGGAAAGGTCTCGTTCTCTCCCAGGTGAGACTTCCAACACAATCCTGGCTGCTGGGGTRTGGGTCCTMGGGGTGAGATCCCSAGATTTCCCAGCAGCTGTGGGAAAYCTGAGGAGCTTTGGGAACTCTTCAAGGGAAGAGCCAYACTAGGGGAAAAGCAAATTTACAGGACCAGGATGCACCACCACAGCTGTGGTGAGGTTGTTCCTCCTCAGTGCTCAGGGGGTCTCCAGTGGCTGGGATCAAATGTCCAATTTTCAGCTTTTTCCCCTTTCCCAGCCAAGAGGGGCTCATTCTATGCCCATAACCCCCTTAGGAGGATAAACAAATTCCTGATAAACACATTCCTGTTAYCACAGAATCCTGGGATGGTTTGGGTTGGAGGCACCTCAAAGCCCATCCAGTGCCACCCCTGCCATGGCAGGGACACCTCCCACTGTCCCAGGCTGCTCCCAGCCCTGCCCAGCCTGGCCTTGGGCACTGCCAGGGATCCAGGGGCAGCCACAGCTGCTCTGGGCACCCTGTGCCAGGGCCAGGGAACAATTCCTTCCCAATATTCCACCTAACCCAATCTCTGTGAATGTGAAGCCATTCCCTGTGTCCTGTCCCTCCATGCCTTGTCCCCAGTCCCTCTCCAGCTCTCCTGGAGCCCCTTTAGGCCCTGGAAGGGGCTCTGAGGTCTCTCCAGAACCTTCTCATCTCTACCCTGAAGAGCCCCAGCTCTCCCAGCCTGGCTCCAGAGGGGCTCCAGCTTCTGAAGCATCTCTGTGACCTCCTCTGGATTCATTCCACCAGAATTCATTCCATGTCTTTCTTGTGCTGGGGGCAGTTGTTGCTTTCCTCTAGAAACTGAAGGCCACTGAATAAATTTTTCCTCACATCCAGCCCCAGCATGCCCTGGTGTAAATGATATTTGAGAAAGTCCCTCTGTGCCAAGGGCTGTGGATGGGTCACCTTGTCCTTCCCCTGGCAACTCCACATTCCCCTGGCTCCCAAAGATATTGGCTTGTGAGTCTAAGGCAGAAACTCAGGATTTGTGCTGATCTTTGAGTTTGGCACTCTTTAGAGAGGCTTTGTAACAGTGGAAGTCATTCCAGACTAATCAATCACTCCTTTCTAATCAATACTTCAGCAGTTGAAAGAATTGCTTTAAAGGGCCTCAAGGGACAGAGCTCAGTCCATGCAAACACTGCTATTGTCCTACCCTGATCCTCATTAATCCACTTGGACACCTCTGAYCCACTTGTTGTGACAGCAGGTCGGGGTCTGATGGCTCAACCTGGACCTTCCCAGAGASAGGTCCCACAAGAGACAACTTTCCAGGGGTCTCAGGCAGTCCTTCAGCCACTGGGTAACCTCAGCAAGGGGCAGAAAATTCAGCTCTGAGCASTGATTTCAGCTCTTAGTGTCACTGTCARATTTTRTGAAAAATACCTTCGCCAGGATTTCMTCTCCTGGGAAGCTGTGAAGCCTCAGRGAAGAATGAAAACAATAATTACCTGKTTGCTTCTCCTGTGTTTTGCTGCWTTGGAATGTGGTTGGAGACTGTTTATCCAACAGGTGGTTGCTTGATTGGTTTCATGTGAATTGTTTTTACTTAATGACCTAATCCACTTCCACGTTGTTAGGACTCTGGAAGCAGTTACGAGTTGTTCGTTATATTCTTGTAACCTCTCTGCTCTGTATCCTTTCTCTATCTTCTTGAGTATAGTTATATAATTATAATATACTTATAATAATATAATATAATATAATAAAATATAATATAATAAATAATAAATAATATAATATTAATATAATATAATTATAAAATATAATATAATATAATATAATATAATATAAATATAATATATATAATATAATATAATATAATATAATATAATTAATATTAATATAATATAAATTATCCTTTTTTAAGAACATGAGTCAGATCTCAACTCCCTCCTTTGTTAGCCATATATTTCTGAAAAATCCCTTTGCTAGGATTTTTTCTCCTAAGATGCTGAGAGGCCTCAAGAACAAAATGTAAACAATGATTATCTGCTGCTGTGGAATGCAACAGGTGCATCTGTGATTGGTCTCATGTGGTTGTTTCTAATTAATGGCCAATCACAGCCCAGCTGGCTCAGACTGTCTCAGTCAGTCACAGGGTTTTGTTATCATTCCATTCCTTTCCTTTCCTTGCTAGCCTTCTTATGAAATCCTTTCTTCTGTTCTTTTAGTATAGTTTAAATATAATATATATATATATCGTAAAATAATAAATCAGCCTTCTGAAACATGGAGCCAGATCCTCATCTCTTCCCTCTTCCTGGGCTTCCRGTGAATACCACCACACTCCTTTGTCCTGGGGACCCTGAAAATACCACACTCAGTGATTTCAGCTCTGCCTTGCCAGGTGTCCCTGGCCAACCAGGGACAAAGAGACAGGAGCACCGTGTGGTTGCTCCACAGAGTTCCCTTATTCCATCACCCTGGCAAGGAGGCCYGGGACAGCAGCTCCACCCTGAACAGGGCAGAAGCAGGGGTTTTAGGAGTTTTTATGGGGAAAAGCAGGGGTGGTACAAAGGGGAAAAACCAATGGGTCCCAACAAATTTACATGGGCTTCCAAAGCATGCTGGGAACTCACCATGACCACTGAGGATTTCTCAATCCAGGAGGGTTTGAGAAGATCTTATCATCACCCATTCAAGGGATACCTCTCCAAGGGAGAGGGTTGGCATGCCTATCTGTCTCCATAACTCCTGCTGTATTTAGTAAAAAAGGCATCCCCAGCAGCTCTTTTAAAGCAACATAAAAGGCATGAGAACATAAGACAATAAGAATCACAATAACAAGCCATAAAGTATCCTTAATTAAAGATTAAACCCATTCAGGTAATCTCCATTGTCTGAAAAGTTCACTAAAGATGAAACCCATCCAGTTAATCCCCATTGTCTAAAAAGTTCATTGACCCAGTCTGGTGCTGTGGTTTGTGCTGAGGGCTGGGCCAGCAGTGGCATTTGAACCTCACCAAGGCTTTGTGAGGTGGCCAGGAGTGCACTGCAGCATTTCTCTCCCCCTTTTCCTTCTCTCTTCCCCATCTCTGGGCTTTTCCTTGGCTTTGTGGGTCCCTGGTGCCCAGGGTAGGGAGTCACCTGCCCTCTGCTCTCTCAGTGTCTGTCACAGCAAGAGCAGACTGGGCTGGGTGCTCCAGCTGGGAATTCAGCCCAGGAATCCTGGGCTGGAGAAGGTGTTGGCAGCCCTGGCAGAGTGATTCCATGGGCATGGATGCCATTATTAGCAGGAAAACTCTGCCTTCAGCTCCTGAGGCTCCTGAGGCCCTTTGAGTGAGGGGTTTTCACTTTCAGAGCCCACAGATCTCTGCCAATCCCTGCTGGGCTCTGGGATCCGAGCAGAGCTGTGGGAAGCAGCACTCAGCCACCAAAGGTGGTAGGTGCAGGCAGGGGTGACAGGGAGGGGACAGGGACAAGCTGGAATTCAGGTGGTGGTTATTGAAGAGCCCAGATCTGGACTGGATTCCTGAAGGAAAACACCCACTGTCCCCAGGGAGACCTTCCAGTGCTGAAAGGGGCTCCAGGAGAGCTGGAGAGGGACTGGGGACAAGGGATGGAGGGACAGGACACAGGGAATGGCTCCCAGTGCCAGAGGGCAGGGCTGGATGGGATATTGGGAATTAGGAATTGTTCCCTGTGAGGCTGGGCAGGCCCTGGCACAGGGTTCCCAGAGCAGCTGTGGCTGCCCCTGGATCCCTGGCAGTGCCCAAGGCCAGGCTGGACAGGGCTTGGAGCAGCCTGGGGCAGTGGGAGGTGTCCCTGCCATGGCAGGGGTGGGATGGGATCATCCTTATGGTCCCTTCCACCCCAAACCATTCCTCAGTTCTGTGCCAGCCCCTTCTGAGGGGATCTGGCAGGGGATGAGGCCCTGCTGGGGCAGAGCCTTTTCCTATGGACAAGGCCTGTCCAGCTCCATGGGATTTCTTCCAGCCCTGGGCTCCTGCAGGGCTGAGGCAGCTTTTCCATGGAGGGCAGCACTGATAAACTGAGATCYTCCTGCATCCTGCATTGACAGCCTGTTATGGTTGCAGGGCCCAGAAGGAATGCCAGGAATTGGCTCTTTGGAGGACAAGGTGGGAATGAAGGGCACAAAATGGATGMTTTTGCCCAAAGGTGCCATCTCTTCATGCTGCAATCAGAGAAGAGCACAGCTACAGCAGGAATTGTGTGATSTGGGACATCCCAGAGTCTGTGGGGGTGCCCCCATCCTTTTTTTCAGTGATCCTGCTCACTTCAGACATCCTGGGYCTCTTTTCTCACCGTGCCTTGGCCATTTTCCAAAGCAGCAAAGGATGCAGGCAGTGATCCTTTCCGAGAGAGCAGCTCCAAGGGCTGTGATAAAAGCTGGGAGCTCTGTGCTGTTGTTGGTGTGATATCAGCCCACACAAAGGGCTGTTCTCCGTGCCCAGCCTGGAATTGGAATCACTCAGCCGTTGCATGTAAAGCCCTGCCTCTGACAGAGCTGCCCAGAAAGGCTCACACTTTGCACACAGATTATTGTCAGGAGTGCAGTGAACCTGCTCTGGAATCAGCCCTGACTGGCACAGCCAGAGCTCCARGCAGGGGGGCATCTCCTCTTACCACTAGATGTCATAAACTGGTTTTTTTTTCCACATTTTCAGAACCTGCTTTCCGTGCTTTCAGCTGCTCCARCACTTGATGAAGGCAGTCACGTTGATAATCCCTGAATAAACTCCTCTTTTTTGGATTTTGGGCATTTGTTCCCCTCTAAGTCATGCTTAGCTTCACGCWTTTTTTCCCACCTCGCACACACGTGCCAGCGCATTCTTGCTGCCATGCTGCAAATGCCACACTGTGGCACGCCTGCTGCAAGCTCAGAGCTCTTTTGGGCTTTGATTTGCATTTTTAAACTTTCAGCTGCTCCAGCATCTTCCCTGAGAGTGGTGGTGACATTCCTGTTCTGTTGCTGAGCAGAAAAAATGGTGAGGTTTGGCTTTTCTCAGTTAAGTCCACATCAGAGTTCGTTGTGTCTGCTCTGTGCTGAGCCTGGGAAGGTAAAACTCAGCCCAGCCCTCCCAGGGGAGGCTGCATTTTGTCCAGAGGTGGTGACTCCTGGCAGGGGCACTGGGAGTGGCCCAACAAACCCCCGGCTCTGGAGCCAGGCGGGAGAGCGGGGGGTGCTCACTGGAGAGGAGAAGCTCCAGGCAGAGCTCAGAGCCCCTGCAGGGCCTGAAGGGGCTTCAGGAGAGCTGGAGAGGGACTGGGACAAGGGATGGAAGGGACAGGACCCAGGGAATGGCTCCCACTGCCACAGGGCAGGCTGGATGGATATTGGGAATAGGAAATTGTTTCCCTGGCAGGGTGGGCAGGCCCTGGCACAGGGTGCCCAGAGCAGCTGTGGCTGCCCCTGGATCCCTGGCAGTGCCCAAGGCCAGGCTGGACACTGGGAGCACCTGGGACAGTGGGAGGTGTCTGTGCCATGGCAGGGGTGGCTCTGGATGGGCTCTGAGGTCCCCTGCAATCCAAAGCATTCCATGATTCTCTAAGTACCCCAGCTTTTTCCAGAGCTGGAGGAGCTGTGCTGACCATGTAGGACAAACKATCCATTCCCACACTTCACCCTGGTTTAGTCTGAGGACAGGCACTGTAAAACCTCTGCTCTGAGCTGGCCTAACAGCCAGCCAAGACTCCCCCTGAACTGTTTCTGGGACATCTCCAGATCCCCAATGGAAAAGCACATATTTGTATGTGAGGTGAGCTTTGCTTTGGGAGGTGTTGGCCCTGCACACCTGGGAGAGATCAAACATTCCTGAAGGCCCAATTACAGATCCAAGACAAATGCTGAGCTAAAAAAAATAAGGGCTAGAAAACCTCCTCCTGCTCTTTCATCTGTGGTGCTTCCTCAGAACTGTTCCATTTCCCTAAGGAAAAAGAACTGGGGAATATAACAGGAGGAAAAGGCAAATGAAGTCGTGCTGCTTCTTCAGAGCAAACAGGCTGCAAGGATCTGAAATGCATCCTTTGTTCTTCCAGAATATCCACCTTGCAGTCCAGAGCACTGGGAAGCTTTAGGAATGTSTGACAGCTGAACAGGTTTCTTTTACCCCACACAGATTCAGGAAGAGTCTGGGTTTGTGGCCTTTCCAGGCTTTCTGGTGTTCCCAGATGTTGCTTCAGGTGGGGAGAGCGTAGGAAGTGCTGGATCACAGTGACAGTGCCTCACAAAATCATGGAATCAGTAAGGCTGGAAAAGACCTCATATCCAGACTCCCTCAAGTCCAGCTGTGAACCCAGCACTGCCAAAGCCACCTCTAAWCCATGTCCCCAGCATGTCCCTGGCCTCAGTGTGGCAGAGGACAGATGGAAACAGCTGTGGCCCGAGGGATCTGTGTCCTGCAGCAGCTCCAGGGCCTGGGCTGTCCCTGCACTGTCCCTGCACTGTCCCTGCACTGTCCCTGCACTGTCCCCATTCCAGCCCCAGGGCCTGGGCTGTCCCTGCACTGTCCCTGCACTCTCCATTCCAGCCCCAGGGCCTGGGCTGTCCCTGCACTCTCCCCTTTCCTGGGGCTGGTTTGAGGCAGGGCTCTGGGGACAGCCCAGCCCCACGTGTGGGATTTTAGTTTTGGACTGGTAACAAAGAAGGAAACGTCACTTTAGGGAGTCAGTTCTGAAATGGATGGAGATGAATGAACTGAGGAGCTGAAGGTTGCTCTGGATGGTGCTCCAGAGTTTCTGTGGATGGATGTGGAAAGGAGGGAAGGACATGTCTCCACTAAACCCCAGAGAGACCTTGAGGAGATGTGGAGCAGGGCTGTTGGTTTGACCTGGCTGCCAAGTCCATGAACAACCTCATTCTGGGAGCCAGCTGAAGGAGGCAGGACTGGTTCTCATGGATAGGATGGATTTATTGGAGTTAATTTCCAAAGATAAACACAATTATCTGAACTGTTCATTACCCATGAATTATCTCCATGGAGTGTGGTTCCCCAGCATAGAAGATTTGCTCTGTCAGAAGTTTCAGAAATATCAAAATAAACCAAACAAYCCCACAAACTCAGAACAAGGGAAGCAAACCTGCCATAATTAGGTCCCAAGGGATGCTTATTCCCAGCTCGATGGAGAAATTAAGTCAATACAATGGAATGGTTAAATATTGACTGAGCTGTAATATTTAATCAAGAAGGATTCATACTGCTCCTCTTTCAAAAGAGCTTGAGCTGCTTGTTTTATTGGCTTTTTAATCAATGTTTTAATTATATCAGTGCTCTAATTTCATAATAAGCTTACATTAATTAAGACAACTCTTCTATATGCAGAGAGGAATAGGAAAACCAAACCAAATAAGAGGAATGTGATGTTCTCCTGCTCCAAAAGAGACTGAGACTGTGCTGTTTACACTCATTTACTCTTGCAAAGGGAAATGATACCAGGAATTTYTGGGACTCAGAGTGACCATGAATTCTTTATTTATGTTTAGGGCAGCTCTGCCTCTGATTCAGTGAAGAATTAGTGGAAATAAGAACTTGGCTAAGCACGTAGCCAAGGTTGTGCCAGATGTGTACCAAGTTGTGCATCAGATTTCTGAGGAGAAAAAGTATTTGGGTATAATGGAAGATAAATGGGGAACCCCCCCAGAATGGACCTCAGAATCTTCTGGAGGATGTCAGCTCTGCCAGAGGGATGAGGGTGAGTGGAGAGGACTGAGCTGTTTGTTAAACAGGGACATTTTTCCTGGGGCTTGGGACACTCACAGGTTCACACAGGCTGGGAAGCATCATTAAGTTTTCCCAGCATTTTTTCCTTCACATGGGGAGGAGTGGATGGGTTATCCTGGATCAGCAGAGTGTAGGGCACTGCCTGGACCAACAACTCATTAAACTGCTGATTAACGCTGCTGATTAGCACTGCCCCTCATTAAACTGCTGATTAACACTGCTGATTAGTGCTGCCCATGCCTCACTGCCACTGCCAAAAACCAGTGACTGCTCCAGGGTAACCGCAGTTGGGATAAAATCCTGGAGGAAAYATGTTTAGTGATGTGGTTGGAATAAATCAGGGACTGTCTCCATTCTTTGGCCTCCCCTCAGTGGCACTGGGGACACCTCAGGGCTGTGGTGGCCTGTGAGGTGCTTGTGGCTGGACACTTCTCCTGCAGCCTAATTCCTGCTGCAAATGCCAATGGAAAAGCAATTCCTCATCTGTTTTTCCAGAGGCAGCAGGCAGGCAAATTCCTCCTGCTGAGCAGTGGCTGGGGAAGGCAGCAGAGTGCTCCTGGTTTGGATCAGGACAGAGTGGGAGCAGCCAGCCCTGCTCCTGAGCCTACCTCAGCATGCCAGGGAAGGAGCGATTCCCTGGGACACAGAGCAGCYCTGTCTCAGCCAGAGGCACTAAAACCTTGTGGTGAGATCATGTCTTGGAACAGGCCATGTTTGGAATGCCAGGAGGATGCTGTTATCCCAGGATTTCTTTGCCATGCAACCAGACCTTTGCAAAGCTGGATCCTTTGGATACAAAGGATTTTCATTAATGAGGTCACCGTGGTTGGAAGGGCTCCTCTGTCCCCAGGGTCACAGTGACTTTAATAATGCATTATTTCACACTTAGACATGATGCAGACAGAAAAGGATTTGTGTAGCCAGTGAGATAAGGTGTCCCAAAAGCATTAAAAAATGTCTGTGATTGTATAAATAAGTTAGTGGGAACTGGAAAGGGAAGTGTTGAACTGGCAGCTTTTTGGAGCTGCCCTCAGCTGATGTTGCCACATCTGGTGATTGTCATCTTCTATCAGCGTGAGGAGGCTGTGAGCTGTAAAGGGAAACTGTTTGCCTTGTGAGGATGCTTCARTGATTTTTATTAACACTGGGGTTTAGCTCTACCTGCTGCTGGAAGCTCAGCTCAGCCAGGGGCGTTCTCCAACAATTTCATCACGAATCCTCATGGTCAAACCCAGTGAAAGGGGCAAGAGTATAAACAGCACTGAGCTCCCTCTGCCAGGGTGTGAAGGATGTCTCTATCAGTTACTGTGAGGGCATCAAGATGTCAGTGTCTCCTAAGCCAAGATTTAAAAGAATTAAATGTTAATGCTCCTTTGGAAGGGTGGCAGTGGTGGAACTGCAGCAATAACAAACACAGTGAAGGGACTTCTGCCTCGCCCTGATGTGGGGTTCCTGCCTGTGAAAAACGCCAATCACTTGGMMTTTTTTTTTAATTTTAAAAGTTTAATGATAATAAAARGGTTATAAAAATAGCAATATAATTAGAGTAATAAAAATTTGGACAATTTGGATTAGGACAATACGAGACAATAAAAACAAAGAGTTACAGATGTCTGGGTACCTCTTTCTGGGCAACATAAGCATGAAAAAGGACCCACGTTAACAGAGGATTAACCCTTAAAAACAACAGCCTGTTGCATATTCATACAGCTCATACATGATGCATAAATTCCATTCAAACACAGGATTCTGTCTGGGCAGTGTCAGCTTCTTCCTCTGAATCCTGACTGCATCTTCAGGGTTGAGCGGGGCAGGAAGAAGTTCATTTCTTCTGATAATGGAGCAATAAATTCTCTTTCTCTGAAAGATTCAGGTGTCCTGTGGCTGCTATCTCGCTGTGAGTCCTTTCTTTTAAAAAGTATCTTACATAGCATAGTTTCTATTTTAACATTATGTTATAACCTAAAACTATATTTAACACACTACTTAAAAGAATTAATACAGCATAACTTTCTAACATAACACATATAATATTCATTTTAATATTTGCAAAAACCCAATCATAAAATAAGCATTTTTCACACTGCCCCAGCACTCAGCACTGGCACTGGTCCTGCTGGGGCCCWTGGGAGCTGCCCCCAGTGGGACACGTTCCCAGGATGGCACTGGGGCAAGGGCACAGCCAGCCCCACTGAGCAAACACCATTGTCCCCTCTTTCAGCCTSACAGGGCCCTCAGGGGCTCCCCTGAACCCTGAAATGAACTGAGGAGAGGAGCCATGGATGCTGTGCTCGTGGAGATCCCTCCTGTGGGGGCTCGCCCTCAGAAACCATGCCAGATCTCTGTCCTGCTGGGATCTCCTGCAACCTCCCTCCTGTGGGGCTGACCTCAGAAATCAGGTCCAGATCTCCCGTCCTGCTGGGATGCTCCTGCACCTCCCTCCTGTGGGGCTGCCGTCAGAAATCAAGTCCTAGAATGCTGTGTCCTGCTGGATCTCCTGCACTCCCTCCTGTGGGGCTGCCTCAGAAATCATGTCCAGATCTCTGTCCTGCTGGATCCCTGCACTTTCCTCCTGTGGGCCCGCCCTCAGAAACCACGGCCAGATCTCCATTCCTGCTGGGATCTCCTGCACCTCCCTCCTGTGGGGCCTTGCCCTCAAGAAACCACGGCCAGATCTCTGTCCTGCTGGAATCTCCTGCACCTCCCTCCTGTGGGGCTGACCCTCAAGAAATCAATGTCCAGATCTGTGTCCTGCTGGGATGTCCT
The DNA here is from genome assembly GCA_002167245.1 of Sporophila hypoxantha. Taxonomy (NCBI): domain Eukaryota; kingdom Metazoa; phylum Chordata; class Aves; order Passeriformes; family Thraupidae; genus Sporophila; species Sporophila hypoxantha. The sequence goes on from NDFG01000029.1 coordinate 2,752,701, forward strand.
GCACCTCCTTCCTGTGGGCCGCCTCAGAAACCATGCCCAGATCTCCGTCCTGCTGGGATCTCCTGCACCTCCTCCTGCCCCTGCCCTCAGCACTCCCTGCTCCAGCCCCCGCTGGAGCTCTCCCTGACAGCAGAGCCCGAGGGGCAGGACGGGCCTAAGGAAGGGCCCAACCCCACCAGAGCTGAGACAAGAATTCCTCCCGCTGCTGCATCGGCTCTCGGCTGCCCCATGCTGCCCTCCCCGGCGGCCTGCGGTGCTGAGCACACCCCGCGAGAGAGCATGGCCATGGCCTGAGGGGTGAGCACGGGGGCTGCTGGGCTGGGATGGGTGAGGGAGCCGACCAGGGCCTGTCCCACRGCCCCAGCAGCAGCAGCCACGGACCCTGACTGACCCAGGTGTTCCCACCAGGGGCTGGGCTGGGACCAGGGGAGCGCCCAGGGGTGCACTCACTGCTTGCCCAGGCTGCACAGGGACAGTGGGACCTGCTGGGGCCCTGTGGAGCAGCCCCCATTGTCACATGTCCCCAGGGTGGCACAGGGGCCAAGGCACATTACACATGCTGTGTGAGAGGACCTTGACTCCAAAGAGCCATTTCTCAGGTGATGAGCAGGTGGGGGTGGTGGTTTCCCAGTTGTCAACTCCCAGTGACACCAGATCACTGTCCCCTGAGTGCCCAGCATATCCAGGTATGTGGTACCAAACTCCCAGTGACACCAGATCAGTGTCCCCTGAGTGCTCAGCATGTCCAGGTGTGCAGTGCCAAACTCCCAGTGACACCAGAGGGTCCCTTGAGTGCCCAGCATGTTCAGGTGTGCAGTGTCAAACTCCCAGTGACACCAGAGCAATGTCCCCTGAGTGCCCAGCATGTCCAGGTGTGCAGTGCCAAACTCCCAGTGACACCAGAGCAATGTCCCCTGAGTGCTCAGCATGTCCAGGTGTGCGGTGCCAAGGCCCTGGGCAGGGGCTGGGATGAGTGGAATTGAAATTGATTCCCTAGAGAACACTCAGAGTCTCCTGTGGACATATGGACACACAGACATAGACCTGAGGTGCCCTCGCTTGGTCCTGCCCAGCCAGAGCTCCCACAGCCCCTCTGGAATGCCTGGCATGGCCTGGGAATGCAGAGGGAAGCAGAGGAAAATCATCCCTGCATCCATCATGGTGTCCAGCAGCTGCTGTGCCATMGGGCCACTGAGAAGGGGCCCTGGGGCTCCAGTCAGAGCAGGAGCTGCTGGGCAGGGATTTCCCTGTCCCTCCTGCGTCCCACACACGCCCTGGGTTTGCCRGTGGTATGAGGTCAGGTGGATGCCATCAGCTCCCACTAGATCCAGATCCAGCTGCTCCAGGGTAGATCCTCAGATCCCAAACCTTCAGCACCACCTGCACAGCCAGACATTCCCCTGCTGAGTTCCCCTTCCCAAACCCTGACCCCTTTGTCTGGGGTCACAGGAGAACAGGACATGTGCTCCTGGGCCTTTCAGCCCTGTCCCTTTGGGTGCTCAGAGGTGCCCTGTCACAGCACAGCAGCCTCGTGTCACGCTGCAGGAGTGGACAATGACCTCTGGGGCTCAGCAAGCTTCACATCCTCCCAGTGCCATCCCACAAGTGAGCTCCTGCTGGGCACCAGCAGGAAATCACCTGGAATGGCAACCAGGAYCTCTTAGGAGAGAATCCCCAAGTGCTGATCCCTGAGGGCCTTTTCTGGGGCCCTGGTTCTGACAGGGGGAGGTGCCTCAGCTTTGCCTTTGCTGCTGCTCTTCTCAGAGGTGCTGTAGCACAGCAAGGCTGTTAAAGGAYATGATGTTTAACTGCAGGTTCCTTCCCATCCCTCGATCACCTGAAATGGTTTTATCTTCTCCAGCTCCTCCATAAAGGAGTCTTTATTCATGGACATTGACTCTGATTCGTTTGAAAATGCTGCAATAATTGCAATTATGAACTGAACTCCAGCTTCATGCCTGACATATCCTGAATGTTTTAAGCAGTTTATCATGGCAGCACTGAAACTGCTTTCCCAAGAAATGCCAATACTTTGTAGCACCCCTGATGTATCACATCTTTCTCTTGAGTCTYTTACTGAGACCAGCACAAGCAAATCCATTTCATCAAAGTTTTTTCAGTTTTATCCCAGTTTTGTCCCTCTCATTTCTTCCCTTCTGCCCTCTGAACTGATGCTTGATTTTCCTCCTTATAGGGGACAATAATTTTAAAATACTTGCAAGYGTAATTTCTCCAAGAGGGAGTGAATGCTGTGATCACTCTCCACGTGAATAGGACAGGAGTTAATTGATTTTAAAAATCCTCTCTGAAATGGAGTATAAGAAATAATAAATATTCCAAGCAGAATGTCATAGATCTTCAGGATTAAAGTATGGGTTATGCACTTTCAAATAGATTTAATTTTGGCAGGTCTGCGTTGACAGGTCCTAGGCTGGAGCCTGTTACTGGTACTTGGAGATTTCTCTCACCATTAGAAGCAATCCCCATTTTCAGTATTTTTCATGCTTTTAGGTTCTCTCCAGTTCAAAGAGAGAGAAGACACTAAAATTGGCACCAGCACAGTGGGAGCTCACACAATGTGGCAGGAAGCAGCATCCRCTCTCCTTCAGATCCCAGGGCTTTGGTCACTGGGTTCTTCACGCATCTTCCMGGATCCGTCTGTTCACAGCCCTTCCAGGCTTCTGCTTGTGCTCAAAAAGGCTCCCTGAGAAATGGTGAGAAAAATTGCTGTGTCCTGGGGTCTGTGATGGTGCTGTATCCTGGCATCCTGCTAATGAACTACCCTGGGGGGGTGATTGCCATTCCTGACCACTGAATTCAGGAAACCAGTCGTCCCTCCCCAGAGCAAGGCTGGGTTTCAGCCCAAGYTCACCAGAGCCATCCTGAGCAAGGCAGGAGAAGCCCACAGGTGTTCCAGACACCTCCCACGTGCAGGATGCTCTGAGCTGGCCCCATCCCTCCTGCACCAGGGAGCTCCCTGCTGCTCCCCAGGCACAGACGGTGGCAGGAACATGGTGCCAGCCCTGGGGGCTCTGGATGATAATTCAGATTTAGAAATGAGGCTCCATCCCCTCATATGGGGGGGAGAAGATGAAGAAATCTCTTCTTATGAGAGCCAGGGTGCTTGGAGAATTCATCACTGTGGTCTGTCTGATAACTTCATGGCAAGGGCTTGTGGAGACTTCAGGGCATTGCCAGGAACCTGAGGAAGCATTTCTGTACCCAAAGGGTGCTCAGACACTGGGACAGGCTGATCACCTCATCTTCTCAGAGACATGGTCGATGCCCTAAGCTGGTCAATGTTTAGGAAGAGTTTGGAAATTGCCCTTGAAAACCTGCTTTAACTTTTGGTCAGCCCTGAAGTGGTCAGAGCTAGACTGATCATAATCATTGCAGATCATTTCAGCTGAAATAAACGGAACTGGTTTGGTGTGGTGTGGTGTGGTCTGGTCTGGTCTGGTCCATCCCAAGCTGGAGAAGTGCTTGGGGAAGCTGAGTGCAGTGAAGATGAGCAGCAGGAGCTGGGATGTGGCAAACAAGGAACTGTGTCCTCCCCATGAGCAACCTGAGGCTGATGAATTCCTCATGCATTCTGTATCTGAAACCACCTCTCTGGAAGTTTAATGTCAACAATCTGCAGATGCCAAAGCTGCTGGTGCTGGCCTGGAAGCTCCACAGCTCCATGTGTGAGACATYCCAGGCCAGGGATGAGCTCCCCAAAGGCCAGTGGGAAGGATGCTCTTGCTATTCCATTCACATTCCTCACTGAACATGCAGATGAGTTTAATTTCTATTTAATCAGCCTTTGCAAACAGCAATCACTTGAGAGTTTTCCTGCCTCACATGCAATGATTACCCTTCTTCCACCAGCACTGCTCGTACCAGGCTGGGGGCTCTCAGCCCCTCCAGGTGACATCTTTCACTTCAAGGAGGTTCTGGTGCTTTGCTGTGAAATGATCTGTGAGCTCGAACTTGCTGGATCTAGAGGTGGCTCGGTGGCATCATGTTCTCCTTGGGGCTGAGGTGCCTCTGGCATCTCTGCTCTGCCCCTGGAGCAGTGCCAGGAGTGGAGACATCAGTGGAGCCTTGTCCAGATCAGCCCTCACTACAGGGGAGTGACCCCAACTGCTGAGAGAGCCCAGTGCTGGGTGTTTGCAGCACCCCCAGTGCTGGGTGTTTGCAGCACCCCCAGTGCTGGGTGTTTGCAGCACCCCCAGTGCTGGGTGTTTGCAGCAGCCCCAGTGCTGTATTTACAGCAGCCCCAGTGCTGGGTGTCTGCAGCAGCCCCAGTGCTGGGTGTTTGCAGCAGCCCTAGTGCTGTATTTACAGCACCCCAGTGCTGGGTGTTTGCAGCACCCCCAGTGCTGGGTGTTTGCAGCCAGCCCCAGTGCTGGGTGTTTGCAGCAGCCCCAGTGCTGTATTTGCAGCACCCCCAGTGCTGGGTGTTTGCAGCACCCCCAGTGCTGTATTTGCAGTGTTTGTGCTCTTGCCCTCCAATCTGTGTGTGTGAAACTCTGCACTGCAGAGATCAGGGACAGCTGCTGCCATCCCAGCTGGGATGACAGGACCCAGGGAATGGCTTCCCATTGCCAGAGGGCAGGGKTGGATGGGATATTGGGAATTAGGAATTGTTCCCTGTGAGGGTGGGCAGGCCCTGGCACAGGGTGCCCAGAGCAGCTGTGGCTGCCCCTGGATCCCTGGCAGTGCCCAAGGCCAGGCTGGACGGGGCTTGGAGCAGCCTGGGACAATGGGAGGTGTCCCTGCCCATGGCAGGGGTGGGATGGGGTGAGCTTAAAGTCCCTTCAAACCCAGAGGACTCCAGGTTTCCATGAGGGTGTTTGSGGGTGATCTGCCTAAACCAGGAGCTGCTGTGTCAGCTTTTAAAAGAACCTTCTCAAATGGACTGTCAGGGAGGAAGAGAGGTGAGAGATTGGGAAGGAATTCTTTACTCAGAGGGTGCTGAGGCCCTGGCACAGGGTGCCCAGAGAAGCTGTAGCTGCCCCTGGATCCCTGGCAGTGCTGGACACTGGGGCTTGGAGCAGCCTGGGACAGTGGAAGGTGTCCCTGCCCATGGCAGAGGTGGCACTGGATGGGCTTTAAGATCCTTTCCAATGCAGACCACTCTGGGATTCTACAATCTTTGGCGTCTCAAACCCAACCACATGGGGCCCATTCCTGCACCTGCTGGGGTTGTACCCAAAGTCTGCAGTGCAGGGAGACCTCCCTGGCAGGTCCAGCTCCCTGAGTTCAGCACAACAGAGGCTGAGAACTGATGYGCTGGAGGCAGACCTGAATTTTTTGTGAAACTTTATAGAGAAAGAGCTGGAGCTTTTGCACAACTTTAGCTCCCAGAGTTTTGTCCCTTTGTGTTTATAATTTTAGCTYAGACCTAGAGGCATTTTGCCTCCAACAAAGGGATGATGTTTTTCTTGGCCTATGGGTGGAGGACACTGCTCCTTCAATTAAAAGCTGCTCCTTCTGTGGCCRTGAGCAGTCTGAGGATGCTGAAATTGGCTTTCCTAGACCACCAGCATCCTGCTACAGGTTGTGGGCTATGTGCTTGACACTTGCATTTAATTCCTGTCTGCAGTGACACCCCTGTGATCATCTCAGKTGTCTGTCATTGCGTGGGCACTTARTTCTGACAGCTTATTCCAAAGCAGGTCAGCATGGGCAAGGGGGAATTTAGGCAGTAATTAGGGTTAAAAGAGATTTATTGCAGTGTGCCAGGCGAGGCACTTGATATCCTCAGCCTGATACTGCCACTTCCAGTGGATTTATCATCTTCCCTTTTGGGGAGGTGATGGTGGAGCAGGGCCTTTCTGCCCAGGAATGGTATTAGAGTAAAATAAAACATCTGTCAGCCATCCCTTACTGTTCTGTGCCCAAATCCCTGTATCCCTGGCAGTTCCTTAATTCAATCTCCTCTTTTCTTCCCCCTTCTCCCCTCCAAATTTCCCTGTGCCTTAGCATCTGGCTGAAAGTGGAATGAAATCATCCCAGCTCACACACCGACAGCCTCGTTTCTGAGGGAGGACCAAGGATGGAAATTTCTGCTTCACAAAGCTGCAAAAAAGTAGAAGTGAGGGGACTGATGTGCYGCATTCAGCAAGCCTGGTGCTACAGCAGAGATCAACATCTGCTGCAATTACTTTCTTTAGAACTTCACAATTGTCCTGATAATTTTGGTAGGAAGAAGAACAAATGGGAAAAGATCGGGAAGATACTCTTGGTGAATTTTTTAATTAAAATGTTTTTGATTTGTTGAGGAACACTGAAAGAAGCAATTAAAACAAGATGATATTGGTCTATACTTACAAGGGAGAGCCTTGCCAGGATTAACTGGCTTGGCCCAAATAAATTACTGCCTCAGGATTTGCATTAGCAAATACTTCCTAGAGATGTTAATGAGGAAAGAGCGAGAATGSAGTGGGTGAGATCATAGCAACAAAGGCAGCCTGCAGGGCCACYGAGTCCCAGAAGGGCTTGGGGTGGAAGGGACCTTAAAMSRCATCRCATCCCACCCTCCATGGCAGGGACACCTRCCACTGTCCCAGGCTGCTCCCAATGTCCAYCCTGGCCCTGGACACTGCCAGGGATCCAGGGGCAGCCACAGCTGCTCTGGGCACCCTGTGCCAGMGRCTGCCCACCCTCKCAGGGAACAATTCCTAATTCCCAATATCCAACCTAAACCCATTCTCTMTCACTTTGATCCCATTCCCCCTTGTCCTGTCCCTCTATCCCCTGTCCAAAGTCTCTCTCCATGTTTCCTGCAGGCTCCCTCAGGRCCTGCAAGGCCACAYTMKYGTSACCCCAAAGCTRCTCCTGTCCAGGTGAGCATTCCCAGCTGTGCCAGCCTTTCCTCCCAGCAGAGCTGRTCCATCCCTCTGCTCATCCTGGAGCCTCCCCTGGGCTCCTCCAGCAGCTCCAGCTCCTGCCTGMGCTGGGCCCAGGGCAGCTCTGCAGCTGGGGTCTCACCTGGGCACAGGGGCACAATCCCAATCCCTGCCCTGCTGGGATCAGCCCAGGGCTGSYGGGGTCTCTGGGTCAGCCTGGACCRGCCTGGGGAAAGTGTGGGGTCAAACCAAGGCACTGCTGCAGGTTTGAGCCCAGGGAGCTCAGCCACGGCCAGGAGCTGTGCCTGAATTTCAGTCAGGGTGAGGAAAGGTTTATTTATTTTCTTCAGGACTTGTATTTCAGTGATTCAATTCCAGGCCTTGGCCAGGCTCCATTTAAACAAAGCAAGGATCCAGGGTGTGAAGTGCTGTGCTGTGTGATGACCTAATCCAAATCCCACAAAYTCTGGGAATGTTTCCACTGCCTTCRTGGGATCTGGATTAGACCTGCCCCATCGCTCCTGCCCAGTGCCAGTGCTGGTGCCACAGCAGCAGCAGCCCCCAAAAACCCTGATGGGGCACAGCTGAAGGATGGGGCTTTTGGATGGTTTTTTCACCTGCATTTCTCCATTAATGGAGAGAATTCAATTAACACTTCAAGTCTCTATGAATGGAGAGTATTAAATTAACACTTCAAGTCTCCATTAATGGAGAATACTAAATTAACCATTCAAGTCTCCATTAATGGAGAATACTAAATTAACCATTCAAGTCTCCATTAATGGAGAATATTAAAATGCCAAGGGAGATAAACAGGCTTTGGTGGAGCTGGGACAATGGTTGTGCTTGTGGGATGGTTCTGGAGAGATAAAGCTGCTTGCTCTCAGGCCAGTTGTGGGGTGTTTTTTCCCTTTTAAAGCTGCTTTTCTCCTGCAGTCAGGAGTGATTTCCTGGTGGTCTCACACTGAGCTGTGCTCACTCTCCAAGGGCTGCTGGGCAGAGGATCTGTAGGAGCAGCAAATTTCAATTTCTSGGCAGCTCTGGTGGCTGAAACTCAAGGCACAAGCCTGGCTTTTACTGAGGGCACTGAACACACTGACCTGCAGGAGAACAGCTCTCAGTGTGGGGTGCAGGTTCCTCCTTCCTTCTGGGAATTCCTTCAATTGCTTATTCTTCCTGTGGTGAATATACAGGAATTCCTGGAGTACGTTTGATTCATTCCTGTAATAAATCCAGGCTCATTCCTGGGCCATTCATTGGAACACTCTCCAGTGACATGAGAGGTCAATGAGAGTGTGCAGTGCCTTTTTTCCTACTTTAAATTTGGTAAACATGGATTTCCTGCACTGCTTGCTGTCCAGTGGCAATCCCTGCATGGAATTGCTCAGACCCCACCTGTCACAGGATCCCAGAATGGTTTGGGCTGACAGGACCTTAAAGCCCATCTCATTCCATGGGCAGGGACACCTTCCCCCAGCCCAGCCTTGTCCTGCCACTGTGGCTTGGCCCCCCCTGGGGGAAGCTGATTTGCCAACACAACCATTCCCTTTTCAACTCGAATTCAGGCACCAGTGCCAGGAATGGTGGTGACAGTCATGAACCTGTCACCTTCTCCAGCAGGACAGGCTGGGCTGGCTCCTGTGCACGAGGGGKTCCAGGGAAATGAGGAGTTCTGGATTTTTTAAGGGACAAAGGGCTCTCCAGGACACCTGAGTGCAGTTAATCCTCACAGAGCAGCTCTCAGGCCTTGGCAGTACCAGAGTCAGGATTAAAGCTGTGCTCAACATCCTCCTCCCAGCAGTACCAGTGCCCCAAGCCCTCCCAAGCTCAGGGATCAGCCTCTGGCTCTCTGGGAGGGATAAAAAAGGGCTTTTAAAGCAACTGCTGACCTTTCTCTCTGAGATCTGACCAGTTGTGGCTTTGCTTTCCAGAGGAGAAGTTCAATCCCTCCCTTTGGCCTCCTGTGCATCTGGAATTGCTGATCCCATTTCTCCAGTCAGGAGCTCCTTCTGTAGTAACAGGCTTTTAAATATGTAAATCTATTTTCAAAGCAAAATAACCCCCCCCAAATGTTCATGTATCTCTCAGAAGGAATAAAGGGTCTCTGTCCTAATATTTTATGCAAATCTTGCTTTTGCTCTTGTACTCGGGCATGAATAAATATCAGTGCTTCAAAAGAGGAAAAAAAAAGCTTCATCAAAAGAAAAAAACCTTTATTTCTATTGCATAAATAATGGTAAAATTAAAATATTTTTATACAGATTATATATTTACAGTAGAGTTTGGTTAGAGGGAACAGCTGATACATATGGCATTCAGTTTTCCTTTATACACTCCTTTATACACTCAGATAACTTGTAYTAACATAGGATTTATTTCAGTTGCATGCCCAGTTAATTTATATTAATATTTACAGTATTTTGTACAAAGGTTTTTTGTTAGGATTTTTTTTTACTATTATGCTGCTGACTTTGTGAAGTTTTTTCTTTAATTAAAAAGCCATGTCTTTCGTTAACGAGCCAAAAAACCCCGGTGAGTTTACAAATGAACAGTAAATGGCTGGAAAACATGAGCTGGTGACAAAAGGGAGACACAGGGATTAGTGGAGACCTTCCTAGAGATGAATCWGGAGGATTCATAATAAGGAATTGATTCCTTAGATCCTGCTATGGATTAAATGGCAGCAGCCTGGCCCCTGGGCTTATTCCAGTTAACTCAAATGAGTTATTTCTGACTGACCCTGGGGCCCATGGGTAACCTGCTCTCCCTTCCTCGCCCAGCCCAGAGAAATCTGAGGAACAACAGCTGGAAGGGCTTTGGCTGCTCTGGAAGGGATGCTCAGGAGGGTGAGCCCACCCTCGGGCTGCTGCAGTGGGAACAGAGGCAGGGATTTGGGGACTGATGTCACCAACATCACCTGCACCCTTTGGAATGGRCCCCAGGAGGGACAGAAGGTGCCCAAGTGCTGGTGGCACCAGAGCCACCTCAGAGCTTCCCAAGGTCTCCTGGTTGGCTGATGGAGACACAGCTGGGAAAGGAAAGCTGGAARATGGATCTCACCTAAAATGGGGCAAATCCAGCTGCTGGTTTGAGATGCTGGCAAAGACAGGCTAGGAACAGCTGGGAAAATAATTGGGTGGAAAATGGCAATTTCATCTAGCAATGGTTTTCAAGGCTACAAAGTATTTTGGTCAGTCTTGGCAGAAAATAAAAAAAACCCTGTGGTACTTTCATCATCAAATTGTCAAGTACTGAYCTCTAGATCCAGAGGATTTCTTTTTTCTCCTTTCTCCCTCTTCTTGGGCTGCAATTATTTCATAGTGAAGATGCCAAATTACAGCAGTTTTCCAGACTTTTYCCACTGGAAAGGTGCAAGTGGATCATATTTCCAGTTAAAAGAGTCTTYGATTTTCTGCCCACCTTGCTCTTGGTGAAGCTTTGTCACTTCCTAGAGCTGCCTAAAATGTCCTTCTTGAACTGGAGGAATACAGAGCCCATCCTGATAGCAGCCAACAACATAAAGATATGGAAATGTGGTGAAACTTTTCTTTTTCTGCATTAAATTCCTGGGAAAGGAACAGGTTTTAAGTGATGCCAGGGAAATGTAATTGCACTGTCAGAGCACAGGAGGGTAAAATAATAGATTGAAACCCAGCAAGTTCTGTACATCTTCATCAGTAGAATGGAAYCATGATTCAGAGCCAAGAAAAAAAGACACTTCATCAGATTCTCATTTTTAGAAGAGTTGGTTTTTCTTCTTTCAAACGCTCATCCATAAAGCAGGAACTAAATCATGGATTACAGGGGTGGGTAAAATAAGGGACTTCATTCTTAGAGATTTTAATGTCATTCCTCCCACTGCTTCTTCCCTCACTGATGCAGGGCTGACGGGGGCTGTGTTCCTGTCACCTCGGGGTGGTGACAGCCCTGGCAGCTCCCAGCACGTGCAGGGGCTGAGTTTTCCATGGGAAAAGCTGAGTCCCCCTTTGTCCTGGGGCCCTCTCCAGGAATGGAGCCCCTCCCAGTGCCAGGGGTGGCCCAGGAGATGTTTGGCTCTTCTCCAGCAGGCAGGAGGATGCTGAGTTGGTTTTTGGGACAAAATATTCCCAAACTTCAGTGCAAGAAAGGACCAGTGGGTGCTCAGCTCATCCAAACAGATTTCAGCCATCCAGAGTGGCAGCCTTGGGAATTTTTCTAGRTTGGCTTGCTTTGCTTGCTTCCTACCCTAGTTCTGGATTTAAAGCCCTTCTTTACTTGGCCCAGCTTATAAAGAGGGCAACCAACATCCAGCCCTGCCAGTGCACGTGTCCAACAGGTGAAACCTCTGGATAACCGGGATGGAATCTCTCACATGAACTGGATTACACCCAGAAATTCAGCTTGGCTCACCGGGGAGCAGGGACAGGAGCTGGGGGTGCTCCTCCCTCCCACCCTCCTGCTCACCCTGGACCMGGGTCTGTGATCACTGTCCCAGGTGCTGGCAGTGACTGGGGGATACGGGGGTGCCCATCAAGCAGGAAGGAGAATTATTTTGTGAACTTRCTCTAATTCCCTGTCACCTCCCACAGCATGAGGACCACAGTCCTAACAAAGCCAAGCCTTCCTAATTTAAATCTTTCAATTATGTTGCCATTGCTTCTGATCAGAAATTCCTCCTCAGTGCTGCACTCATGGAGGGGCCAGGCTCCCGTGGGTGGCACCGGAGGTGCCACCTCCCAGGTGTCACTGGCTGTGAGCAGGATCTGGCTCTCCAGGGCCACCAGCACCACCATCATGGAATATCCTGAGTTGGAAGGGACCCACAAGGACCTCAAGTCCAGCTCCTGGTGGTGCACAGGACAAAGCCACTGCACCTGTCCTGCCTGGAACTCCCCAGCTGTGGTTTCCTCATGGCTGCCCTGAAGGAATGGCTTTGGCTCTGACAGGTGAGCAGTGTTCCTTCGGCAGCTTTTGCTGGAATTCACTTCCCTCCAAATTATTTCAGCATTGGTGAGGCTGCTGTTCCTTCTGCTGGCTTCTCCAGGAGCATGGATCAGGATCACTGCTGAAGCCAGCYGTGAAGCCAAGGTCAGTGGTGATCAGAGGTGCAGGAGCAGGAACCCAAATCCTTCCCACCAGAGCTTGATCCCCACATGGAGAACCTTCCCAAAGAGTCCTCAGCAAGCCCAGGACAGGCAGTGCTCAGGCTGAGTGGATTTCACTCCCTCCTGAATTAAACCAAAGCCTCTCTCTGGCTGAAATCATCACGTCCTTTTGAAGCCTTCCCTGCACGTCAGTCCCCTTAATTGCACACAGTTCTTTGTGGCCAAGCCAACAGAGTTGCTCACGAATTCCTAATAATTTCCTAATCCATGAAAAGCCCCTGTCCCACTGCTGGGAGCTGTTTGCCCATCCCTGGAAGTCTGGGATCATGTGTGCTCTGCCACGGTGGCACCCATGTCACGAACAGCCAGCGTTGCCATGGCAATCTCCTGTTCCTCCAGAACTGCAGGGCTGAAAAGACACTTCAATCCTCCTGGAACTGGCAAGAGCAGAAGTTTAGAGCTTTTTCTGACAGCTCTGCTGCAGTCTGGGTATTTTTTAAAGTATGTTAATTAGCACTTAAATAAGGTTTTTTTTCCTTAAAGTATGGGATGTGGGGTTTTTATTTTTATGTCTTTGATTCTTCTGCTTTCTCCCCCCTCAGCTTTTGCCATCAGGTTCCAATCAGAATTTTACTGCTCTATTTTTACCTCCTGTCTGTAAAAGCAGCAAAAAGCCCTATTTTTCCCCTCTTGTGTAGAAGGAAAAAAAAAAAAAAAAAGATAAATGGATGTTACATAAATGGAGCCAGGGAGGGAGGTAGGAGACATTCAGTGCTGCTGGATGGGAAGGTTGTGGGGAAGGAAAGGATGGAATAGCTTGGCCTGATCCATCCTGCATTGCCAGGAGCCACTGATTAAAGAAGGGATCTCTTCACAATGCCTGGGGATGGAGGAAGGCTGCTCTAGGAAGGGAAAGGAGACCTCTGGCAAGACATAACCCTGATTCATAATGGAAAAGTGAGGGTCCCTACAGAAAAATCACCCCAAAGCCCCAAAAATCCTGTACCCAGTAAAATCAGTGGGGAGTTGTGCAATGAACTCTACTGACACCAGGCTATGGCTTTTACCAATATATTCATTATAGGTTTGGCTTCACAATTGGAGCTGGGAGAGGAAGGGTTGGGCTGGAGAATGGCTCTATTTACAAGGGTTTATGGGGCATGCAGGAGGCAATTCTGGAGCCTTCCAGAAAGCTTCAAAGAATGCAGACAATCATTGTCCAAGAAGTGCTGCTGGGCCTGGAGTCTGATGGGGGTTTGTGGCACATGGGTGAGGAAATGTGGGGAAATGCCTYGTTTGGGGTTGTGGGTTTGGGGTTSTGGGTTTGGGCTCAGTGGAGGCACTGCTCCACCCTGTGCTCCCCCATCCCTCCCCTCCACCTCCACCTGCCCATGATCGCTCCAGCACAATCCCAGGGACAAATGAGTATTCCTTGGTGGCAAGGAACTCACAGCTGCCACCTTTCCACAGACCCCTGAGACCTAAAAGTGGGATGAGTTTCTTCAAAATGATCTCCAAGCTCATTATCTCTAATGCCCAGCKCAGAAAATGTGTCTGGGCTCCCAGTACTGAGAATCCCACACCAGAATATCCCACAGATATTCTGCTGCTGCCCTGTAGCAAATGGAAATCTCTCTATCTTCTGGGAGACAGAATCATTTTTTTATGGAATATTCTGCAGTTCACCTCTATTGGTCACAGCAGAACAGAAATGCAGGAATTATGTGTTTGGGAAAGGRAGAAAAAACCAACTCAGCTGCTGTGGAAAAGGTGTTGTCTTTGGGATGGAGGGGACAGCAGGAAAATGGCAGGAAAAGGTGGAGGTGGGACACTGAGACACTTAAAAGTGACTTGAGTTTAAAGGGGTGGTGGGAGACAGGACAACGAGCAGCAGATTTTTAAATTAGGCTGCTAAAAATACAGATAAATGTCACTCGGAGTGGTAGAAAAGAAAGAGCTGGAATGAGTGTTGGGGATGGATCCAGTGTAAGTCAGTGGCTGCAGGGTGGGATGAGGGAGACTGGGGCTGTGCAACCCCTGGGGGAGCCATCCTGCCCCTCCTGTGGCACAGGGAACAGTCACCTCCGCTCCAGGAGCAACATCTCAGGGTTCCTGGGGGTGCCTGGAGCTCTCCCAGCACAGCCACCCCACTCCAGCACCTGASTGCCTCCATGGAACTGCCTTGATCAGCAGCTGGGATCTCCCAGGAGGGCAGGAGATCACCTCTGTCCTGGTGTGGCACACAGGGGCACAGTTCATCCAAAGGGAAATGCACAGATTCGTGTCAAGTTTCAAAGGAAAAACACCTTCCCAAGTCAAACTGGCTCCTTGCACTTCCCGTGTGGTGTCCCTGCTCTGCACCATTCCATCTTCTCCTTGCTGCTCCCTAAAATGTATTCCAGGAAAGCCACCCAAGGCTCCCCAGACCTGGAAGTCTGACACACTCCAAGCACACGGGGGTGGGRTCAGGTTGGGCTCCTTCTTCTCCTGCTGAGCTCAGCTTTTCCAATGGCCCCCGTTGGAGCCTGCCATGGATGGGGGTGGTGGGATGGATCCTGGGAGGGAATGGAGAAGTTGGCTGGTCAAATCAACACTTTACCATGTGGGGGAAAATAAAACCTCCCCCACAGGATGATGTCTGCCATGGAGGTTTCACTGCAGATCATAACCAGGCCACATGAAATTGAATAAATCAAAATTGTGCAGGCAAGGAGAGGGGAGGAAAGCTCAGGGAGAGCTTCCCTCAGGATTTTCACCTGGGAAAAAAAATTCTTGAAGACCAATAAAGAAGAAGGGTAAAACTGCTGGAGAGGAAATGTTGAATATGCAGAGAGGCCCGAGGAGAGGGAGGTTTAGCTGGCGCTGGTGGTGGCAGAGTCCCTTGGAAGACTTTGCACAAGTTCAGCAATGCCCAGGTGGGAAAACAAGGGGTGCTCCTCAAGCCCTGATTCACAGTCAGAAAAAAATGGCCAACAGACTCCTGCTACCCCACAGTCTCGTGTCAAAGGTGGAGTTGATGAAGCAAAAAATAGACATTTTGTATGGTGCTGGCAAATTCTCCCCTTTTTTCCTCAGAAAATACTGTACAAGGATGCTCTAGCTCCCCTCTAATGCCGTAAACTCCATGGCATGGTCATAAGGGAAAAGGAAAGTGAAGCTGGAACACGTGGAACAAAAGGAACAGGACTTGCTTGTGGCAATGCTACGATCAACTTCCTGGGAATGCGGGCCCGGCGGGAGCTCCGTGGGACAGTCACTGGGCCCTGGGTCAGGACCAGTCACGAGGCTGGGCCTCCTCCCACCCGCAGAGCGCCGGATCCAAGCGTCCTCCGCGCTGCCATTGCTGTTTCGAAGCAATAATTCGGGACTCCTGGATGTGGGATTATTGCATTAGGAAACAAAACCTTTAAAGCATTAGAACAGCCCTTTGATGTCCCTGCCAAAAGGATGTGGTTGGTTCACAGGACACGCTGCTGGCTCCGGCTGCCGCCGCAGGCGCCGGCTGTGCCCGCGTGTCGGTGCCGTGGGATCGGGGCGGGAGCTCTCCCGGGTGCGCATGCATGGCGGCCATCCCGTGCCAGGACCACTCCGAGCCGAGCCGTGCCAGCTACTCCATGCCGCTGCGCAGGATCTGGTTGGCCGCGATCAGCATCACGCTGATGATGAAGGCCATGGCGAAGGCGCAGATGAGGCTCTTGCGCACGCACGTCTGGCGGTTCTGCTTCTGGGCGTGCACTGCGGGGACAAGAGCGGCGTCACACACGGCAGGGCTTTCATATATGCTCTTTCTGAGCTAGGTCTCATAAGCTRTTGGYYATTTATATCACACTTAAGATAGCTTAGCTACCTTAGAAGGCATAAAATTAGCAGGATGGCTTCTGWGGTAGTMTTGGAAACAGAAAAGTTTTAATAAAAGGCAAAATAACAAAAAGTTATTTTTGTTATTTTACTCCAACAATTTTGTTATATACTRCAACAACCATACCACTCTCCATTAAAATAACTGCCCTCTTTGTGACAGCCCCAGCCCTAGGCATCGCTTTAGCCCTAGAAATCTCAAAAACAGCCCAAACACTCATCCTCACAAAACAAACCCCTCTCTCAAACTTCTCCACATCCCTAGGGTACTTTAACCCTTTAATCCACCYCCTCAGCATAACTAACTTCCTCAATGGAGGACAAAACATTGCCTCCCACCTAATTTTTCTTCTTTACAGAGAAAACTCAAGCTAGGTGCAAGAGGTTCTTGCTTTTGGTAAAATACCCCACAAAAGCCATTATTTTTTTTTTATTTTCTTTTTCTAGTAAATTGCTTAGACAGGACTTTTTGGCTTCTGTTCAAGTGGCTATCTTTAAGTTTGAGGTGAAGTTTTTCAGGTCTTATGAGATGTCTTTTTACTTAATTGAGGAGAGAAACTTCTGGGCTTTTTTCCTTTTTTAAGGAGACAAAGGATAGTTTTGTCACTCTGTCAACAGGGGGCACATTTCTACAGGGGTTCTGTTCCCTCCTGGAGCAGCTCAGGAACCCTCCTGTTCTCACTGTCACCTCTGCCTGCTGGGACATTCCCAAACAACCCACCCAGCCCTCCAGGACTTCCAAACCAGCCCATCCCAGTCCTTCCTAACCCTTTCCCTCATCATGGCTTTTGATCCCTTTAAATGCTCACAGGGATGTTTGGGGTTAGCTGTGTATTTCTTTTAAGCTCTTTGTGAAGTTGGAATCCCAGAATTGGTTGGGTTGGGTTGGGCTGGGTTGGGCTGGGTTGGGTTGGGTTGGGCTGGGTTGGGTTGGGTTGGGTTGGGTTGAGCTGGGCTGGGTTGGGTTGGAAGCGACCTTAAAGCTCATCTTTGTCTCATGAGCAGGGACACCTTCCACTGTCCCTGGCTGCTCCAAGCCCCATCCAGCCTGGCCTTGGGCACTGCCAGGGATCCAGGGGCAGCCACAGCTGCTCTGGGCACCCTGTGCCAGGGRCTGCCCACCCTCCTTCCCACTCTCTGACCTAAACTTTCTCTCTTTCAGTTTGAACTAAGTTGTTTCTAAAGTTCTTTAACAGCAATTATCAACCTTGTGTGAATCCCTCCACTCATCCAGGTCAACTGGGAATGAGTGGAAAATCAAGAAGTTCTCCCTGATGACACTCAGGCCCCCCCTGACAATTCCCAGGAGCACCCATGGCACATGAGTCACTTTTCCAAACTTTTTAGGTTTTAGGTTTTCTGTGCTTAAGCCAAATCAGATTTATTAAGAACCTTTCCAAGTGAATGCTTGCAGAATAATTGTCAAAAGAAATGAGAGCAGCAATTAAAAAGCAGATAGCGTTGGGATTTTTAGAACTCATTTTATTTAATTTTACTTTTTGCCAAGCTTGGCAGTGAGAATTCGTGCTGTGACTTAATAAAGCCAGTTCATGACTCTGTCCTGGCCTCTCCACATCTGAATGTCAGAGCCACGGGTGCTGTTGGGGCACTGTGGAGATTTGTTTGCAAAGGCCTTGAAGGTTCCCCCAGGCAATCCCAGGGTGGTGATGGCTGCAAGAGCCCAATTATCACCCCAGCACCACCACCATGGTCACCACTAAACCATCTCCTAAGTGCCACATCCACACTTCTTGGACACTTCCAGGGATGGGGATTCCACCATTGTTGGACAACCCTTTCAGTGAAGAAATTTTTCCTATTTTCTCATCTAAACCTCCCCAGGCCCAGCCTGAGGCCGTTCCCTCTGCTCCTGTCCCTGTTCCCTGGGAGCACAGCCCGACCCCCCCAGCTGTCCCCTCCTGGCAGGAGCTGTGCAGAGCCACAAGGTTCCCCCTGAGCCTCCTTTGCTCCAGGCTGAGCCCCTTCCCAGCTCCCTCAGCTGCTCGTGGGCTCCAGACCCTTCCCAGCTCTGTTCCCTTCCCTGGACATCTCCAGCCCCTCGAGGTCTGCATTGTCCTGAGGAGCCCCAGGCTGTCCCCAGGGTTTGAGGTGGGACCTCAGCAGTGCCAGCACAGGGGACAAGCCCTGCCCTGCTCCTGGCACAGCCCAGGTGCCATTGGCCTTTCTGGCCACCTGGGCACACCTGGGCTCATGTCCAGCCACTGYCACCAGCACTCCCAAGGCRTTTTCCAGCTGCCAGCTCCTCTSTCCCAGCCTGGAGTGCTCCATGGGACATTCTGTTCCTGTTGTGCCCCATGGAACAAGTGCAGGACCTGGCACWTGGCCTGTGCAGGTCAGTCAGGGACAGCCAGGAAATCATCCCACCCAGGATGGACAGCTCTGCCTGCCTGCTCTGGGCCTTGTTTTGCTCTTTGGCCTTGCTTTGCCCTGGGAAGGGATGTCCCTGTCACCTTCTCCTCATGGATGGTCTTGTGATGATGGGAAACTTTCAGATGGTTGAAAACAACCCCAAAGCAAACCTAAAATACAGCCAAGGACAGGCTCCAGGTGCCCATGTTTAGAAAGCTGGAAAGGAGAATACTTTTAGAATTCGTGGAAAACCCCCTTGTTCTGATCCAGCCTTGAGCCTTATGGCACAGAGAGCCCTGGATGCTGGGTTTGAATCCCAGTTTTCTCCCCCATCACCTCCTCTGGCTGGCGTTCAGCAGTGCCTGTGCCCCAGTCCCAGCTCCCAGTGGCCCCAGCTCAGTGCCAGGGGCACAGAGCCCTCCTGGGGAAGGGTTGGAGCCATCCTGCCCAGGCAGGGGATGTGAGTGAGGCCTCGCTGGCAGGCGAGGCGTTCTGGGCAGGGAATGAAATCCCCCCTGCCAGCAGCTCTCCCACATTCCTCATTGTCTGCTTGCACTGCTCTGCTCCAGGATTCCTTCTCTGGCTTTTATAAACAACACAGGATCGGTGCTGTGGCTTTGTGCATGGTGCCCTGGTGCTTTGAAAAGCTCATTCCTGCCCAGCTGTAGTTATTTTTTTATGTATTTTTCTATTATTTCTGTACTTTGAAAGCACTCCCAGGCAGCAGAGGAATCACTGACAGCACCAGCATTGCTGTCAGGGTGGGGCTGGAGATGGGAGCAGCAGCCTGAGGCTGGCCAAGGGTTTATTGGGATAACAAACTCACCTCTCCAGAGGAAAAGAGTAAAACATGCTCGGTGTTTTTGCAGAAATGTTCCTGAACTGAACAACTTCTCCAGGGTTCTGTTATACAACAGAGCCTGAAGGCAGCAGCATGCAGGGAAGTCCCATTTACTGCTCTTTACCCACTAAAGGGACACCAAACATCCAAATTACCTACAAATAACCCCGGGCAAAGGGGAATGTCTGCCCAGCCAGACCCTCTCGCTGTTGGTTGGGAATGACTCCAGGAAGGAGATGGGTATCAGCACTGCCCTGCTCCCTTAAAATCCACAGGGAGACAGAGGAGCTGGAACTCCTGATGTCCGGATTCCTGGAGTTCTTCCCTACAACATGAAGTTCCATTAACCAGCCCTGCTTACTGGGGAGGGCATGCCCTCAGTTCTCTCCTTTCTCTAATCCATCATCTCTGAGCACAGAATCTGCTTTTCCTGCTGGTTCCCACAGCTGGCATTGTCCCAAGGCTGGATGCCAACATTTGGGTGCCACTGGGAGCTTTTGTTAGCCATGGGACACGCCAGGGGTTGGATGTGGAGCTGGTTCATTGGGCATGGGCAGAGCCTGAGGCTCCTCTGGAGAAATCCTCAACCCTTTTAGGGGGAAGAGCAACCCAGAGGTTTCCAACATCCATCAGACCTCATGAGGCAAAGGCAAATCGAGGCTGGGTCATTCTTCATCTTCTCAACAGTCCCAGGACAGGCTGGGGAGGAGAACTCCCCCACTGGCACAGACCACAGCCCCCAGAACTCCTCAGGAGCTGGGGCTAATGGGGCCAGGCTGGGGAGGAGAACTCCCCCACTGGCACAGACCACAGCCCCCAGAACTCCTCAGGAGCTGGGGCTAATGGGGCCAGGCTGTTTCCAGGTCACCCTGCCCACAGTGGSTCTGGGATGTGCTCCCAGCACTGGGAGCCTTCTCTCCTGCAGGAGAACAGCTCCTCACAAGGACAGCAGCAGTGTATTTATAGAGCCCTGTCCCAGCCCTGCCACAGGTGAGTGATGGTGGCTTGCTCAGGCTGCCTGGAGTTATTTTTGGTTTAACAAGTCAGTTTGTCATCCCCAAGCTGAGCTGAGCAGGACAGGGGGCAGGGAGGAGCTGCTGGCTGCATCCCATGGATGTGAGGGTCATGGCTGAGGGTGGCACCCCCCMGGCAGTCCTGTAGCCACTGACCCTGCTGTGCCACCAGCTCTGCGTCCCGAGTGCTGGGTCAAGGGAACTGCCAGGAAAAGGCTGCTGGGCTGTAAATCTTTGYGAGCTGCAAATTGTCCTTTCCCTGTGTCCCAGGAAATCACACAGCCTTCACTGTCCTGCCCTGAGTGCTGATAAAAACAGAGATAAAGCTGAGGACAGAACTGTGCCTCTGCCCTGGCCACGTCCTTCCCCTGCAAATGACTTGAGTGTTCAGAGGGAGCTGAGGAAACCCTGGCCTTGGCCCTGACTGTAATACAAATATTGTATTTGGGGTAAGCTGTGTGCTGAGAGGTGCAGGGTCTGCCATCCACATTGATACTGAAGAAGATTTCATGGTCATAAAGACCTTATTATCWCATTATTTCCATAATTGTATGACAGAAATTTCATGGCTTTGTACTGATGGTGGTATGACCTGTGCAACACTCCTCAGCACCTGAGCCAGCTGTGTGGAGAAGGGGAATGTCCAGGTGTGGAAAACAGGGGTATCCAGGTGTGGAAAATGGGGATGTCCAGGTGTGGAAAACAGGGGTGTCCAGGTGTGGAAAACAGGGATATCCATTTGTGGAAAACAGGGGTGTCCAGGTGTGGAAAACGGGGATGTCCAGGTGTGGAGAAGGAGAATGTCTCTGCCCACAGGAGGAGAAGGGTTTGGGGCTGGTCTGGGATCCAAGAACACCCCCAGAGGTGACACTGAGTGGGGATCCCCCTTTCACCAAGCTGCTCCTGGAAGTCTCTGCTGTGTCTGCTCCCTTAGGAGATCCCCAAATCCCAGTGGGAACCACMGGGGCTCATCTTGGCTTCATTCCTCCCAGAATTAAAGGCCCTTCATGGGGTGGATGGTACATTAAATATGGATGGGAGTTGGCAGAAATATTTGAATTGCTAGAATTGAACTAAGAAAGGGAGTTCTTTTAGGGTGCAATTCATCTCATCCCAAGGTGGCACCTAAATTAAACTCCAGGAATTCTACCCAAAAAGCATCTCCTTCAGGGCACTAATTAGAAGTGAGTGACCCCAGGGACACAGCCCAGGACAGCTGACAGCTGTCCCTTAGTGCCACCATCCATGCCATGGAATTCCTMCTATTGAGTCCTGTAGGGATCCTGGTGTTGGAGAGCTGGGAGCTCTGAGGGTCATTCCTGGCAGCCTGGAGAGCTGCAGGGACACAACCTGTCCTTTCCTGGCAGAAATGCTCCTGTCAGAGCTGTCACACCAGAGCTGTCCCCTTCCACTGGGACCCCGAGCAGAACTCTGTCCRATTGTTGATGGTTCAGCTGATCTTTATTCCCTGCTGGATTTGTGTCTATTCCCAACATCTAAAAAAGGGTCTGTTTTGCTTCTAGGTTCTGCCTGGCACCAGCAATGCCAAAACATCCCACGAGAAAAGCTGTTCCTGCTGCACTTTTGGAAACTGGAGCTTCCAAAATGAGATGCTGAGCATTAGGAACCCAGMTTTTTTCTGGGATGCTTCAGCCAAGCTCCCAAAACTCTGCAGCAGTGACAGCWGGCTCCTGTCCCCAGGGATCAGCAGGTCAGTGGGCACCAACAGCTCCAGGCAAGGAAGYAACATCTCTTCCTCTGCACTCTTCTCCAGGAGGAACACAAAAATTGTTGCTTGGCCTGATTCAGAGACTGCTGCTGCTGCTGCCTCCCTCCTGCAGGGTTTTTAAAATTCAGCTGTGCTCCTCCAGCTTCTCTGCCCTGTTTAGCAGAGGTGAGGGTGAGAATGGAGCTGCTGCACCCRATTCATCAGCCAGGCCAAGGACTGGGCTATATTTTCATCCCCAGCTCTTTGTCTCTGCCTGGTGCCCTTTCAGAGCTGTTTGACCCCACAGAATGTCCCAATTCCCCCCAGAATGGTCTAAAGTGGGATTGCTGGGTGGGACATGCAGTGGCTCCACCAGGGCACAAACTCTGAGCTTCTCTGTTCCATTTCCCTGAGATGATTTCATGGAATCACAGATCAGTTTGGGTTGGAAGGGAACTTAAAAACCATCCCATTCCWTGGYCAGGGACATCTTCCACTGCCCCAGGCTGCTCCAAGCCTGTCCAGCCTGGCCTTGGGCACTGCCACAGGCTGAACAACCAGGACCTCTTTGGTTGCTCTCAGCAGCAACACTTCAGAGCAGTGTGAGCTCCTCTGGCCAAGGAAATGAAAATGCTTCTTCTGAGATGGCTTAAAATGGGGAATGTCCTTGCCAGTSCTGGCCCTGCCCAAGTGTAAAATTTACTGCAGATCCCAGTTCTGATCCCAACTCCTGATTGCCTGAGGCTCTGCTGAAGGAAGGAAATGTTTCCCTTTCTCTGGGCGCCTCCAAGCGCTGCTCAGCCCTTGGCTTTGCAGAGCTCCTCCTGCTCAGAGGAGCTGCCCTGGCTGGGGCAGGTCCTGGCAGCTCAGAGCTAAAGGTCCCCAGGGCAGCAGGGCATGGACCTCTGCTCAGTGCTGGTGCTACAGTGCAGGAGAGCACTCGTCCCAGCCTGCTTGGGATCTCAACAGCAAACTGGAGAAGCCCAACACAGCTTGGTAGGGCCTGCCAGTGCCAAGAAAGTCATTCCACGGTGGGATGAGGGAAATGAAGGTGTTTCTGTAGGGAAATTCAGCCTGGCTAAGGCACTCAGCACATCCCTCTGCCTGCATCCCACCAGGGAAAGGGGAAATGCCCAGTGCTTCATCCCTGTGCCTGGCAAAGGATCAGCTTTGCTGAGGGACAGAAGAAGTCTGAGGGCAGCTCTTGAGCCCTCGGGGTGTCCAAAATAACTCCCTGTCACCCCCAGGCACCCCTGTCCCGGATCAGAGCGAGTTTGAGAGACACAGGAAAATTGAGCAGGAGCCCAGGGACTCTCTCTCACCTTCAAACTCCGTCTGGCAGTTGCCAGAGTTCTCGTTCAGGCTCTCCTCCTCGTTGATGATGATGTTCTCGATGTCCTTCATGGTGAGGTGGTCGCGGAAGGCGTGGTACAGGATGTGCTTCAGCTCCTCCAGCGTTATCCTCTGCATGTCAAACTGTGGGAGACAGCCCAGTTAACCCAGGGATGGGGCTCCTAGGGGAGCAGGCCTAGAGCAAGGCCACAATCCCCAGCTCGTGTTTTATCGGCCTCAGCAGCTCAGCTGGGTTTGTGCTCTTTGGGGCTGGTTTCACTCCAACAGTTGATGCTCTAAATGGGTTTTGGCACTGGTGGAGCAGCAGAGAAACCCAGCCCTGTGCCAGGAATGGCCTTCCAGGCTGGAGAGGCAGCAAMCCAGTCCATCCCAACAAAGAGAAACCCCTCAGGGATTCCCCTGGTAGCTCTCACACCTCCCATGAGCCACAACCATGTTTGTGCCCCCTTTTTTATGTTCTTAACCCCCCAGTGGTGCCTGGAGGAAGGAACGAGCAGAGGACACTTCCCTCTGAGCTGACTTCTGCTGTGGATCCAGTAGGAAGTGCTGTTTTACACCAACCAAGTGTTAAACCCCCAGTTCCTGCTGAATGTGAACATTTTGCCCCAGCAGGACGTTGGCCWTGTGCAGTTTGTGGTGTTAATGAATCCCTGCTAATGGTGCAGCAGAGAGGAGACACAGCCTGGCTGCTGTGCAGTGCCAGGGGAGCAGAGGAGTCTCTCTGGGTGTAGGAAAGGKTGGAACTGTTCCAAGCCATGCTGAGTTTTCCTGAGTGCTGCAAAAGCTCCTCAAAGTGAGGCCTTGCAGCRCCAGCAGGGTTCATGCACAGCAACCAGGGCCCTCCAGGCCTCCTCCACCCCARTGAGCCACCTCAGGACACCCAGAAAGGCCAAACCTGTTGGGAAGGATGAAAGTTTGACAAGAAAGTCTCACAGATATGGGTGCTTGGCAGAAAGATTTTTCAATGTAGAGTCTGATGAAGGAATAGAGATGGAAYCAAGTTTTGATATAGAAGAAAAGAATTGCTGAGCCAGTCTTACTGGATAACCAAGGAGGCAAAGGGTGTGTGAGTTAGAAGGGGTTTGTATGGCTTAGAGCAAAGGATAAACCCACCCCAAACAAGAAGATGTTTTTACCAAGCAGAAAGAGAGCACAGGCAAACAAGGCAGCAAATGTGGCAAGTAGAAAAAAGGTCTCAGAATTTTCCACTGCAGGAAAACTGAGAAACAACTTCTACCTTAAACTGTAATGTACTGACTTTCAGTGATTGGAGAACAGTAACATGAATATGGTAATTACAGTAGTTATGATGGGCTGTAGGTAAAAGTTAAGGTATAGATTGGTTCTACTGTATGAAGATGCTCAGCAAAGAAAAGTCTATAATGCATTGTAACCAAAGAAAAGTCTATAATGCATTGTAACCAAAACCAAAGGGTGTCCAGGCCTGCCTGCAGCTGGAGCTGACAGCTGTGGGCACAGCTCTGTCACCCACCACCCTGGACTGCTGTAACACCTTGGATGGAATAAACTGCATTTTGGATACAATAAACTGCATTTTGTATACAGTAAACTACATTTTGAAGAGCTGCCTGGAGTCCCACATCTCTCATTTTGGCTGCTACACAAACCCCTCTGGCTCAATGCCCCCGTGGAGGGAYGGCAATGCCAACTCCCAGCTCCCTCTGCCCTGGGAGAGTGGGGATGCAGCAGGAAATTCCCATTCCTTCCCCAGCCTGGGGAGAACAGGACAGAGCAGGCAGGACAGGACCCAGGGAATGGCTCCCACTGCCAGAGGGCAGGGCTGGATGGGAGATTGGGAATCAGGAATTGTTCCCTGTGAGGGTGGGCAGGCCCTGGCACAGGGTGCCCAGAGCAGCTGTGGCTGCCCCTGGATCCCTGGCAGTGCCCAAGGCCAGGCTGGACATTGGGAGCAGCCAGGGACAGTGGGAGGTGTCCCTGCCATGGCAGGGGTGGCACTGGGTAGGATTTGAGGTCCCTCCCACCCCCAGCCTTTCTGTGATCCTGATTCCCTGAAGGCAGAAAAGCCAAACCCACAAACTACAGCAAAGCCCAGATTTGAGTTGGCCTKGAGAATCATCCCTGAGGCAGAACTGGAAGAGAATTCCAGCAGAGGTTGAGCATCAGCCCCAYGGAGGTGGAATGGGGTCACCACAGGCTGAGGGGCTGCTCCTGCAGGCAGGGAGTGCCAATGGGGATGGAATGATGGGGTTGCCATTGCTGGGGCTCAGTTCCAGGTTGGAGTTTCCCAGGATGAAGTCAACAAAGGAATGCAGGAGGGGGTGTTGGGTGGGAATCCTTGGATTCCCCCCATGCACTCAGCACTGCAGGAAGCCCCCCAGGAGGGCTGGGAACCCTGGGCAGCTTCAGTGCCCCCTGCAAACCTCCAGCAACACCCCCAGCACTGCTGCAAGGCCACCAGAGGAATGATCCCAAATRTCCACACCTTCAGTTGCCAGGAGAAACGCTTCTTGTCATGGAACAGGATGTGAAGAGCACAGCTGCTCCCTTTTCAACATTAAAGACAGCAGAGCAGGGCTGGTGAGATTTGTTCGTGCACAACAAAGCAGGATGGAAATTGGTGATTAAATCCCAGGGGGATTTGCAGCCCAGCTTTGCACTGGGCACCAAGGAGCCACTGGTGACAATGGGGTGCTCACTATTTTTAGCTGAATCCCTGAGGAACAAGACAGCAGAAAAACCAAACCCATCAGCCCTGCTGCTCACAGAAATGCTTTTCATGTGGACAGAGCCAGAACTTTGTCTCTGGTCCCTGCTGTCCCCTCCCCTGCACATTTCCTGCAGCAGGGTTGGGATGGTGCAGGAAATGAGTGAAGGGAGTTGGGGAAATTGGTGTTTCTGTGGGTGCTGGATAAAACCAGAGGGATGTGTGCAAATCTGCCTGCACACACAGGGATAGATGGGAATATTGCAGGGCCCAGATTAAGCAGAGTGCACTCATTTTCCTTCATTAACCCCTTGGAGGATGAATGATTTTGCACCWGTGCAATGAGCAGGGGTCAGGGAAGAAAACCTCAGGCTGAGCAGCTCAGGAGTGATGAGAATCCCAGGATGGATTGGGTTGGAAGGGACCTTAAAGCCCATCCAGTGCCACCCCTGCCATGGCAGGGACACCTCCCACTGTCCCAGGCTGCTCCAATGTCACAGACATCTTTTATGGAAAATCCTTTCCTTAGGATTTTTCCTCCTGAGAAGCTGAGAGGCCTCAGGAACAAAATGTAAACAATGATTATCTGCTGCTGTGGGATGCAACAGGTGCATCTGTGATTGGGCTCATGTGGTTGTTTCTAATTAATGGCCAATCACAGTCAGCTGGCTTGGACACAGTGTCCGAGCCACAAGCCTTTGTTATCTTTCCTTTTCTATTCTATTCTTAGCCAGCCTTCTGATGAAACCTTTTCTTCTATTCTTTTAGTATAGTTTTAATGTAATATATATCATAAAATAATAAATCAGCCTTCTGAACCATGGAGTCAGATCCTCGTCTCTTCCCTCATCCTCAGACCCCTGTGAACACGGGCACACTCCCAGCCCCATCCAGCCTGGCCTTGGACACTGCCAGGGATCCAGGGGCAGCCACAGCTGCTCTGGGCACCCTGTGCCAGGGCCTGCCCACCCTCACAGGGAACAATTCCTGATTCCCAATATCCCATCCAGCCCTGCCCTCTGGCAGTGGGAGCCATTCCCTGGGTCCTGTCCCTCCCAGTTCCTTGTGCAGGGTCCCTCTCTGCCTTCCCTGGTCCCTCCAGAGCCTGGCAGGGGCTGGGAGCTTCTCCATCACCCTCCTGCTCCCCAGGCTGCCAGCCCCAGCTCCCTCAGCCTCTCTGTCTGCTGCTCTCCCTCTCTCCCAGCACTGCCACTGAAAATTCTCTGCAGATTCCTCTGTCCTCCTGCCTCTGCTCCAGGCTGGAGCACAAACACAACTGTGGGGCTCAGCTCATCCTCAAATTGTGCCAGCAGTAATGACTTGAGGGGTTTGGGGTCTTCCTGTTCCAGTTAAAATCTGTCTGGAGGGAAGGAATTGTTCTCTTGACAAATGCTCGGCTGCTGCTGCATCTCAAATGTTATGCTAATGGAGAGAGAAATTATCTTTTTAACTTGTTTTGTTGTCATTTGTATCCTTAGGAGGTGGAACAACCTCAGATGGGATTCAGAATCACCCTCACTGGCTCACAGGAGCTGGGCTTGATCTTTGGGGGTCCCTTCCACCTCAGAACACTCTGTCAATCTGTGCAGTGGTTTTTGGTCTCTGCTCTGCCCCTCGCAGGACAGGCACCCTCCCTGAGCCCTGTGTCACCCTGGCAGAGTGTCCAGGGTGGCTCCAGCTCGGGGCAGGCAGGGACAGGCTCTGCCTGGGCTCCCAAGTCATTCCAATTATCCCTGCTCTCCAAGCCAGCAATTTCCCTGATTCACTTTTCAATTACTCTGGGTTTTATTGTGGTAATGACAGGAACCAGGGAGCAACTCTTAACTTTTATTGACTCCGTGGGGAGGAAAATGGGGACTGTGGCAAGCTGGAAACTTTCTATAGGATTTYTAATTAGGGGAAATCAATGGAGCTGCTTGTGAGCCTCAGAATAATTCACTGTGAGCAGTAAAACAAACTGAGCTGAGGCAGCTCCAGGTGCTGCTGTGAGTGGGAGCTCTGGAGAGCACCAGGAGTTGGCACTCAGCCCCTGAGGGACCCTGAGGCTGGAGGATGCTGTCCCATGGGATATCTGGGAGGGAAGCTGGACCTGGTCCAGTCTAGCCTGTAGCTTCCTTCTTGACTTAAATTCCTGCAGGAAATGAATCCCTACTTCAGTTCCTTGAGCCTCCCCAGTTGAAATTTCCCAAATTTGTGTCTGCCTTGCCTGCAGAGCCCCATTCCCAGGGAGTTCTGTGTTCTCTGCTCTGTGCAGGAATGGCCCAATGGAAGGCCTTGTTCCTTGAAGGGGTTAAATTCTGGAACAGCACTCCTGAGCATTTCATAGCTCAGCTTTAAAACAAAAGAGTGGGAGGCTCCTCTCTGCAGCCCCAGGGTGGCCTTGCTGCCCTGCAGGTGGGTGAGGCCAGGGGGCCCCTGCAGGGATGGGAGCAGGGCCACTCTGGGGACCTGCAGGGTCCTTCAAAGCCACTTTGCCCAACAAGAGGTGGGACTGGCTGCTCTGGCAGGGAGGTTTAGCTGGGAGAGCACTTAGACCCAGGTTTTCCACATAAAACCACCTGGAAGGGTCAGCTGGGGCTGGTGAGGGCTCCAGGTGGAGCAGGATTTTGCGTCATGTTCTGAAAATTAATTCTGCAACCCCAAAAGCTTCAAAGAATCAGAGAATCATTTAGGCTGGATGTTGGATTAAGCTTTTTTCTGACCCAGAGATGGGGCAACTGAGAGGTGTTTTAAAAACTTTTATTCCATTTTCAGTSTCATGTGAAGGGTGAGACAATACAGATGTTAGAATTCACACCATCACAATCAGAAGCCAATTATTTCCTAATCACAAWACACTGTAAGTGTTTCTTGGCTATCAGCTTTTGCCACACCATGCTGTAGATGCCTCAAAGCCAATCATCTAAAATGACCCCTTGTGGGTCCCACTACAATGCATCTTTCATAGTTCTATTTCTCCATTTCTCCAAAGTATCCAGTCTTATTTGCAAGGCCARCTTWTGAAACTTGTTTCTAGTTCCATTTCTCTCTCAGCAATGTCTMTCCTATTCCACGGCATTTCTAAGTCAACATTTCTSAAAYTTTACATACAAATGCACACTGTGTGAGCCTTCTATCAAGCTTTGAGAATTCTCTACAAATCCCACAGCTGGAAAACACCCTTGAGTCCAGCCATGGGCTGGCCCCAGTTCCAGCACTAAATGAGCCCAAAGCAGCACATCAGCAGTGACCCCTGCATGGCCCCAAGCCCCCTGCCCCTGCTCCACTGAGCTCTGGTTTGGGGCAGCCCTGCACAATCTCTGAGCAACAAACCAGGCCCTTGTTTTGCCCTCAGACCTTCTGCATGGCTTGAATAATCCCAGGGCAGCWGCAGAGGGGCTCTGCCCACGCTGCCACAGTGGGGATGGGACCCCAAAAACACCTGAGTCTGCAGAGCAGCTCTGGGCTTTTTGCACGTGTAGAGATATATTTGCATGGAGAAATGCATTGTCTTATTGTGTATTATTATTGTTGTTGTTGTCGTTGTTGTTATTACTACTATTGTGGTTACTGTTGTTGTTGTTATTACACATTATTATTATTATTATTATTATTATTATTATTATTATTATTATTATTATCATCATCATCATCATCATCATCATCATCATCATTATCATTATCATTATTACTTAGAGGGATGAAGCACCTCTCCTGCGAGGAAAGGCTGGGAGAGTTGGGATTGTTCAGCCTGGAGAGGAGAAGGTTTGGGGTGACCTCACTGTGGCCTTCCAGGACCTGAAGAAGCCAACAAGGAAGATGGGGAGAAGCTTTGGACAAGGGATGGAGGGACAGGACACAGGGAATGGATCTCACTGCCAGAGGGCAGGGCTGGATGGGATATTGGGAAGGAATTGGGGTGGCCCTGGCACAGGGTGCCCAGAGCAGCTGGGACTGCCTCTGCATCAGTGTCCAAGACCAGGCTGGACAGGGCTTGGAGCACTCTGGGATAGTGGAAGGTGTCCCTGCCACGGCAGGTGTTTAAAAACTTTATGGTCTTAAGGTTTCTTCTAACCCAAACCACTCTGGATATGTGATAATAAATTTTAAAGTATAAAATGTGTATACACACAGCAAACAAATACATATATAATATATATAAAATGGGAACATATGAAATATTTCCAAATGTCCAGGCACATCCTTCTCCAAAACTCTCCCAACCTGCAAGAGGGAGCAGCCCCACACCTGTGATGGATTAATCCCCTCCTTGATGTGGGAGGGAGATGTGGGCAGGACACAGTCCCTGGATCCCAGCACTGGAAGCCCTGCCTCCCTGCATGCTGTTATCCCATTATCCCATCCCATTATCCCATCCCATATCATCATCCCATCCCATTATCATCCCATTATCCCATCCCTCCCATTATCCCATCCCATCCCATCCATTATCCCATCCCATCCCATCCCATTCCACCCCATCCATCCCATCCCATCCCATCCCATCCCATCCCATCCCATTCCCATCCCATCCTCCCATTCCCATCCCACCCATCCCATCCCATCCCATCCCATCCCATATCCCATCCCATTATCCCATCCCATCCCATCCCATCCCATCCCATCCCATCCCATCCCATCATCCCATCCCATCCCATTATCCCATCCCATTATCCCATCCCATCATCTCCATCCCATTATCCCATCCCATCCCATCCCATCCCATTCCCATCCCATTTATCCCATCCCATCCCTGCTGGCAGAGCTGCCATCCCCCATACCCATCCCACACTCGCGAGCTGCCGGAGTGGAAGGGCACTGCAACATTTCCGTGGAGAAATTCCCTGTCCCCTGTCGCGACAGGCTCCGCCCCTGCCATCCGCTCTGGCAGCAGGACCGGGACACGCGGTGACAA
This sequence comes from Sporophila hypoxantha, assembly GCA_002167245.1. Taxonomy (NCBI): domain Eukaryota; kingdom Metazoa; phylum Chordata; class Aves; order Passeriformes; family Thraupidae; genus Sporophila; species Sporophila hypoxantha. The sequence continues at coordinate 2,783,344 of NDFG01000029.1, forward strand.
ATGGCCCTTGTGTGTGACAAATGGCCCTTGTGTGTGACAAATGGCCCTTGTGTGTGACAAATGGCCGTGGTGACTGAAATACCCAGCTGTGTTTCATGTCAGGTACATACAGGCAATGTGTGTATTTGTGATTGTGATATATGTGGAAACTGACCATGGGACAGTTATAAAGACGAATTCTAATAATAACTGAGAAAAATAAAGCATGGAGGAAGGCCTTTGAACCTATCCTTTGCTTGCAATTAACCTTTATCAGTCTTAAGTTGATTTAGGAGCATTTGAATTAAAGCTTTAAGGATGTTGCTTTTTGACAGGAACTTTCTGCTTGTAAGCCTTAAAGAGTTTTGCAATAAGAACTTTTTGAAGTATAATTTTAGAATATTGCCTGTAGTAAGGATCTTTTGAAACTARAGCTTTAGAATATATAAAGGAAACATGCTTATCTCACGCCTTGACAAAACAGTGAAAAGCAGCTTGAGAAAGGAATATGGACATCAACTCAAGTACTAATAGGTTTGACCAAGGGAAGCTGGACATGACTGTTATGAGATTTWTAGTCCTTGCAATTAAAAGGTGGACCCACATCTGGAAACTGGATTTCACCAGATGAAATACTCCTTCCTTCTTTCGGAAACCGGACTGCCACCCCCTGGGATACTCCTTTTGGGATACATCCTGAGAAAAACACAGTAGTGTATAAAATTGTGAKATAAAAATTGGGAATAGAAARTGCTGAGAAAGCTGATGAGTACCCCTATAAATACCTGTAAGCCTCAACTATRGGTGTGCAGTTGGAGGGAAAACTTCCCCCWCTGTKCCCAGCGCTGTATTGCTCACACTTTACCATATTAATTAATAAATTGATTGCTGCTTGAATATTGGCCTAGRCAAGCTTCTRATTTATAACAGTGACAAATGTCCCTTGTGACAAATGGCCCTTGTGTATGACAAATGCCCGTGGTAACAAACGCCCAGCGGGGCTCAGGGCACCCCCGAGACGTTGCAGCCAGGTTTGAGTGCACAGTGCCCTGACCCCAAACACCCAGCCCGAGTCTGCACTGTGAAATGAGGAGGAATTCCAGCCCCAGCTGGCCCTGGGAACCTCCTGTGTGTCCCTGCACACACCCCACAGCCCTCATGGGATCACCAGGGATCATCCCTGGGGAGTGTGGAATCCTCTGGTGTCTGTGGGTCACAACCTGCTCTGGGCTGGGCTCCAAARACCCCAAACACTCCAAACATCCCCTTTGCTCCCGGGAATGGGGGATTTTGTGGCTGTCCTGTGCAGGMCCAGGAGCTGAACTCGATGGTCCCTGGGGGTCCCTTCCCTCGGGATATTCCACAATGCCCAGCGTGGATCTGGAGCATCCCTTAGAGCTSCTGGCTCTGTGACTCCTGGGACAGGGGCTGCTGTGGCCCCCTCGTGTCTGCCAGGAGTCCCCAGGGACACCTTTGGCTCTGGAGATGGGAAATGCTGCTGGGCTGGGCTGCAAGGAAACGCTTTTCCATCCAAAAACAAACCCAGAGCTGTAATTCCKTCCTGGAGATGGAATTCCCTCTGCTGGCCTCACTCCCTGCTGAGGCTGGTCCCAGCCTTTCCTAGGCCCAGACTAATTTTGGGGCAGGATTTGAGCAGGSCAGTGGGTGTTTGGCTGTGCCTCCCCTTCCCAGCTGGGATCTGATGGTTCTTAACTGGGCTGAGAGGAATAGGCCCCCTGAGAGGCACCAGCTCCCCTCACACACAGCAGGAATGTTAATGCTGGCCACATTCAATTAACTTGAAATAGTTTAGTAAACCACAGAGAAGTGGTGGTTTGGTGGTTTTTTAATTAGAGAATGCTCCGAGGTGGCAGCACAAATTAACAGGCCCCAGCAATTTCTGTGGTGTGGGTTTAGGGCTGCCAGGCCTCGCCCCAGGGCTGATCCTAATCAAAGGGAATCCCTAACGAGGGCTGCACCTTCCTGACCTTCCATGCCAGGCCTGGGGGAGCCTCGGGGGGAGCAAACTCCTGGCAGCTAATGAGGGCTGAAACTGGGAATTCCCAWCTGGCACCGACCATCTTCTGCCTGCCCCCCCAGTTCTGGAGCTCTCATGGGCTCCTGTCCTGGGGTAAATCCAGCACTGGGCTGAGGTAAAACTGCCCTGATGGTGCTGTTTGGAAGTGGCAGGTGGCAGCCTCAAAACCAGCAAAATAATTCACACAATAAATAATTCACACAGCAGCAAAAAAAAGGACAGGATTTCTCAGTGTAGGACATAACAGTTGTTAAATATTTAAGCAAAAATTCACAGAATTCACAGAATCACTGTGTTGGAAGAGACCTTCAAGATCATCAAGTCCATACCCTGTTTTCGCGGAGAAAGAGGAATGCCTCAACATCCCAGCCCTAAACCTGAACTCACCCTGGCACCCAGTGCACATCCAGCTTTGTTAAACACACCCAGGGAATGGGGACTGCACCCACCTCCCGGGCAGCAATTCCAGAACTTTATCACTCCTTCTGTGAAAAACTTCTTCCAATACCAACCTGTATTTCCCTTGGTGCAGCTTGAGGCTGTGGTGCTCTGGTTGTGTCAGTGCTGCTGGAGACAGAGCCCAGCCCAGCTAGCACAGGCACCTTTCAGGAGCTGCGCAGAGTGATGGGGCAGCCCTGAGTCTCCTTTTCTCAGGCTGACAGCCCCAGCTCCCTCAGGGTTCCTCACAGGGTTTGTGTTCCCAGCCCCTCTCCAGCCTCGGTCCGCCTCTGGATGTGCTCGAGTGTCCAAGGTCCTTCTGGTGCTATCCTGTGATAATCATAAATATGAAATCCTGTGTCCCCCTGCAGGAACAGGATCCACCCTGAGCTGTTTCCCCCTTGGCTCAGTGTGAGCAAACAAGGGGGTTTGGGGCAGATCACTCTGAGGCTGTGCCAAAACTCCAAATATTCCAGGAGGGAAAAATCCTTCTGTGTTTGGCCCCACAAACTCCCCACATGAGAGAAGCAGGGGCTCTGCACCCCAGGGGGACCTCGGCTGCTGGGTCTGGTGTCAGGAAAATTAATCACAAACACAGAGGTTTGTGTCCAGAGAGGAGACAGAGGAGTTCTTTGACTTTATTAAAATAAAGGGAGAGGCCATGGGGCATTCCTCTGGGATCTCTCCAATTTTTGGAGACACAGCCTCCTTTTTATCCCAATTTTCCCAGCACAATTTCCCTTCTCTTTTCCCCATTCTGAGGTACTTGAGAGGTTCAGACTTCCAGAACACCTGATACCAGAGATCCCCTCTAATGTAGAACCTCCTTTTAATTTTTAATTCTTACAGAATTTAGGGTTTTTCTTCCCCATTGTTTCTTTCATCTTTCAATGTCTAATTTCATTTGTCAGCAAACCTAAAGTTTATTTGTAAAAGCAAATCTCTTTTTCACTTCATCAATCGTGGAATCCTTCCCATTGTTTCTTTCATCTCCAGTGCTGGTTTTTCTACCAGACCCACAGTTTGTTTGGAAAGACAAATCCACTGTTCCGCTCACTGGCAATGCTGGAATCCTAATCCAGCCAGCAGAAGGAAATGGTGAGGGCACCTCTGCTGTGTGCCAGGTGAGGCTGGTGCCACGCCAGGTGCCCAGGACAGCAGGACAGACACAGCCTGGGACAGCAGTGACACAGAGTGACACACCTGTGACACAGTGACAGCAGTGACACACCTGACAGCACAGGGGGACTGTGGAGCCAGGAGAAGGCCAGGCCCTGCAGAAATACCCTCCCCTGGCAGTCACTGAGCCCGGCCCTTGGGCCTTCTCCCCATTTCCCTGCCTGCAGAGAGCATCTTTAATCTGCTCCTGGGTGGGATGAGGCAGCAGAAACCCCAGTGAGGGGAATGAATGGGCCCTGCTGCTGCTGTCTCCTGGAAGCCTTGAGCCAAAGGAAACCAATTTTTATTTAACAGCTACAAATGTTCTGAGAATGCCAGGAGAAGTGGATTAGAAGGTGAGACCTGTTCCTGGGCTGCACAAAGGACACAATCATTAATAAAGGCTTTACAAACCAGCCCCAGAGCTGCTGGGGGGGACTTGAGGCATCCTTGGCACTGGTGATGGTGGTTAATGAAAAATAATAACAAGGAGGCAGCAAGGAGAGCTTCTAATCCTGCTGTGCAGCACCAGCCAGAGCCAAGACAGAATGCAGAATGGGTTGGGCTGGGAGGGACCTCAAAGTTCATCCAGTGCCACCCCTGCCATGGCAGGGACACCTCCCACTGTCCCAGGCTGCTCCCAGCCCTGTCCAGCCTGGCCTTGGGCACTGCCAGGGATCCAGGGGCAGCCACAGCTGCTCTGGGCACCCTGTGCCAGGGCCTGCCCACCCTCTAAAGCAGAAGGGAAAAAAGAAAAAAATCCCAAAGTTTTTATTCTCTATTTCCATCAGCCAGTGATGTTCAGCCACTTCCCAGGAAGGYCTCCAGCCCTGGAGTTTCCCCAAAGGCAAACATGGTAAATAACAAATTCCCCCCTTCCTTTCCTTAGCTTTTATATCTGAGTTGACATGGTCTGGAATACCCCAGGACCTCAGGACTGGCACCTTCTCATTTGCAGGACATGAAATATTGAAAAGACAATTTTTTTTCACAGTGAGAAATTCACCTAAAGCAAYAGAAATTCATCTGTGCTGGGAAAAGTCARGATTTGTCAAACTGGCACTTTGTAAGGAGAAGGAAGAAATAACAAATTTGAAATGCCATTCCTGACGTGGCTAATGGGGCCCAGGAGCTGCCAGAGAGGAGCTGGAAGTGCCACCAGCAGCGTGTCCCAGAGGGGCCTGCCCAGTGCCCCYGCCCAGCATGCAAACACCACTTCGGGGTTATTTTCCAACTCCCTCCCCAAGCTGTAGGAACCAGGGTGTTGCAGTGTGTTTTTATTTTGCAGGTTATTGTTTGATTTGTTGTTTGGTAGTTTTTTGGGCTTTTCCCCCCTTGCTTTTAGAGTGACACAGACTTTGTTAATTCAGTTGAGCCAGGTGTTGGTTTATCTCTTTGCTACTTAGCTACTTTTCTGCCAAGTTTCAAAGCCCTTCCTTCAAAGCCCTTCCTCCCACATCCAGTTGTTAACCCCTCCTGTCCCAAGCAGTTTTCCTCCCTTGTATCCCTTGCCCTTGTGTTCCACCCCCAGTTCTCCTGATTAGCTGAATATTGTATCCTCCCTTGAGACCTGCCTCCCTGTATAAGCTGTTGCTTGTCCCCACCTCATTGCCTGGGACCCCGAGACTCGGGGAGTGTAACATCAAATAAAGTGACCCAGTGCCACCCCAGGCCTGTGCTGCTGCTGTGGCCTTTTTGTTCTGCGTTACGCCTCCGCTGGCAGCTGGGATCCTGCAGAGCCCCAAAAGAGGGACTGTCACCCCTGCCACTGTCACCATCTAGCCGGGATGTGCTGTCGCAGACATTCTCTTTGTGAAAAATCCTTTCCTTAGGATTTTTCCTTCTAAGAATCTGTGGCCTCAGAGATAGACATAAACAACAGGTTATCTGCTGCTGTGGAATGCAACAGGTCAGTCTGGATTGGCCCATCTTGGATGTTTAGAAATAATGGCCAATCCAGAACTGAGAGCTCTCTCGCACACAGTCCGAGAGAGCGGAGTTTGTTATCATTCTTTACTTTTCTATTCATAGGTAGCTAGCAGGTTCTGGAAACTCTCCTTTCTTTTTCTTTGTAGTATAGTTATTATATATGTATATATCTTAAAATAATAAATCAAGCCTTCTGKTCARGGAGTCAAAGATCTCGTCTCTTCCTTCACCCAAGAACCCTTGTGACAACCGTCACAATGTGRGACAGCTGGCGCCCAACGTGGGGCACCGCCTGTGACTCCAAGAGGAGCTGAGCAGCAAATTTAAAAGGCTCCTGGACTCTCTCCCGCCCTTCCCGGTGTTCGGACGCTTACCCAGAGGCAGAGAGAGAAAGCTCGCCAGAAGACCCTGAGCAGACAGCGCCAGGGTGTCTCTGAAGCCCATCCCATCACCCCACATGTGCTGAGAGCTGCAGGGCAGCCCCCCTGGTGCTGTCATGGATCTCTCCTGACATGTCAGGAGCCCTGAGGGAAGTCAGTGAATGTCACATTCACACAGTGCAAACCCTCCCCTGCTGCAGCTCAGTTCAGCAATTCCAGGGCACAGGATGTGAAAAAAATTGGTGCTGGTGCACCAAGGCTCAGAGGATGGGAAGGAAGGAAGGACAGAAATGATTTGAATATTTTGAATTTTTTTCTCTCTGTCACCTTGTGCTGGGATGTGGATTTGTCTTTCCTTATATTTGCATGTTGTAATTATTTTTAATGCCACCTTTAGCTCTGCACATAGCAACCATTGTTTGAAACCAAGATTAATTCAGCTGAAAACCACGACATCAAAACTGAATCCTGGAGTATCTGCTCAGTTACTCCAGTGCAGGGAGTCCATGATTTTTTTCTTTGCCATGCTGCAAACAAGGTGATCACTTCTGAAGTCCCCTCCAGCAATTCACTTGGCATTTGTGAGCTCCTGGCAGCAACCAATAACAGAGAGAGAGAGCAGAAAATACAGAGCAGCTGTCAGTGCTGAAAAATAAACTTCAGCAAAGTGATTTTAATGCCTGACTCAGTCTGCACCAAGAAGGGAGCCCTGGCACCTCCKCTCTGGGATAAATGAGCAGCTTTTCCTGCAGGAGGGCTCAGGGAAAGCAGGAGCAGAGCTGGGCCCCTGCACAGGTGATCCCACAGCAGAGTGCAGGTGAAATGTGGGAAGAGCTCACCTGGGGAACTCCTGGGGACAGCAGGGATGGTGCAGATTGGGAACACATTCAGGAGCTCCACGTGCTTGTTTGGAGCCCACTGGGAGTGCAGTGGGACCCTCCCAGCAGCAGCTCTCCATCCCATCATCTGCACCAGGAACACYGCACAGGGGAATCCAGGGGRTCCTCAGAACAGAGCKCACAGCAGATGGYGCAGGTGCAGGGAATTTTCCTTCCCTGCCTTGTCTGAACTGCCCCATCATCAGATTTTGCTGGGCTTTATCACAATAAATAACTTATCTTTTATCTTTTATTAGAGGCTTTGGATTCTCTTTTATCTTGGGGTGTCCTTTATGGCAGATCTGACCATGAGTCTCTGGGGAGCTGAATGTAGAATCACAGAATATCCTGACTGGAAGAGACCCCCAGGGATCATCCAGTCCAGCCCCTGACACCCCAACAATCCCAGCCTGGGCATCCCTGGAGCTCCTGGAGCTCTGGCAGCCTCGAGGCCGTGCCCATTCCCTGGGCAGCCTGGGCAGTGCCAGCACCCTCTGGGGGAAGAACCTTTCCTGAAATCCAACCTGACCTGCCCTGGCACAGCTGGGGACTGTCCCCAAGGCAGGAGAGCCCTGCCCCATCCCAGCCCTGAGCTCCCACCTTGGAGCAGCCACAGCACAGGAGAGAGCTCTGACCCAGGCCTGTGACATCAGGCTGCTAATTGCACTTCAGTTCTGCATGAATTAGAGAAATATTTAGCTCAGTGACACTTAAGGGCTCTTGTCCCACTAAAATAAACTGAATAAATTGTCACATGGCAGCTCAGCTCCCCTACCTTGTGCTTTGCTGAAGCAGGGCTTGGAGAGCCCAGGGACAGCACCTGGGGCCAAATCAGAGCTGGGCTTCCAAACAGAGCCCAGTGCTGGGGATGGAGCAGCTCTGCTGGGGGAGAGGTGGCAGAGCTGGGAATGTTCACCTGGAGAGGAGAAGCTCCAGGGTGACCTCACTGTGACCTTGCAGGGCCTGAAGGTGCTGACAGGAAAGATGGAGAGGGACTGGGGACAAGGGATGGAGGGACAGGACACAGGGAATGGCTCCCACTGCCAGAGGGCAGGGCTGGATGGGATATTGGGAATCAGGAATTGTTCCCTGGCAGGGTGGGCAGGCCCTGGCACAGGGTGCCCAGAGCAGCTGGGGCTGCCCCTGGATCCCTGGCAGTGCCCAAGGCCAGGCTGGACAGGGCTGGGAGCAGCCTGGGACAGTGGGAGGTGTCCCTGCCATGGCAGGGGTGGCAGTGGATGGGATTTAAGGTCCTTCCAACCCAAACCATCCTGGCACTCTGTGATGCTGGARATGGAAAATGAGCTTTATGCCACACTGAAATCTCCCTCCCTCACTGATTCCTCCTGACACCAGAACATTCCCCTGGCAATAATTCTCTATTTCTCTTTATCCCACTGAGTCCAAGACCTCATCTGGAGCCWTGCTGAAGCCTCCTCTGCTCTGCAGGCACCAATCTAATTTTCTCACCGAATTTTGAAATGTGTTAATGAAAWCCTGCTCATTCCAACCCTGGAGTCCTCAGCTTCTGCCCCAGCCCTGGAGAAGGACATGAACCTTCCACAGCTTGAGCAGGGATATTTCTCTAATAGGAAATGTCACTGATCCATGAKAACTCTGAGCCCTGAGTTCATTAAAACCTCATTAATTGGAGGCCTAATGGTGAGAGGGAAGGACCTGGCAGCCTGACCCAAGCTGACTGCAGACCCTGGCAGGGACCAGGAGAAATGGCATTTAGAGATGTGACCAATTCCATCCCTGGAAGAAGAACCTGTTGTGAGGGACACCAGCACCAGCTTTGGGGSGGCCTTTTGCCTGGAAAGAATCTCAATTTCATCAGTCCTTGAGTCCAGTTTTGGTTTCATCAGTCCCTGGGTGCAGTTCCTTTGCAAATGTTACTTCATGTTTGTTATTTGCCCAAGAGCCTTGGCTCAATGGCAGCATTTTCATCCCATTCCATCTGCTGGAGAAATTCCTTCTTTTGCAAAATAAAAATGCACAGATTTTGCAGAAGAAAAAGCTGAGGACAGAGGCTGGATCAATCCTGTGACAGTCKGTGGAAGAAGGACCAGGCTGCAAAGCCAGGCTGTCCTTTGCCTTCCCTTCAGCCCTGACCCAGGAACATCTCCAGAGCTCCATTTGCAGAGGACAAAGCGTCTGCTCAAGTCCAGATGGGATTGTGATCCCTGGGAATTTGGGATCTTAACACATCCATCCTGCAGGGTGAGGGAGGGTTGAGCTTGTCAAGGATTTATCTTGAACTTTGCTCATTTGTCTGAACCAATGCAAACCCTGCTGCATTCCTGCCCTGCACAGGGACCCTGTGGCTTTGGGGTCAGGCCTTGGGTGACCCTGTGGGTTTGGGGTCAGGCCTTGTGGATCCCCCCAGCTCTCAGAGTGACCCTGTGGGTTTGGGATCACGCCTTGGGTGACCCTGTGGGTTTGGGGTCAGGCCTTGTGGATCCCCTCAGCTCTCAGGGCTGACACCCCCTCAGTGCCTGCCTGCACAAGAGCCCTTTGGAAAGGTCCTGCTCCTTTCCTTGCCCYGGCTCAGGATCCACCAGCAGCTCCAGAAAGTCCTTTTCCCTTTTCCTTGGTGACACATGTCAAGTTTTCTGTTTTCCCTGCTCACAACAAGCTGCCTTTCCCTGCAGGGAATCTGAGCTCCCTGCCCAGCTGTTCCAGCTCATCAGCTCCTGTCATCCCTGACACTTTTCCTGGCACTCTTCWTCCTGGTCTGAAATCCCTCAGGAGAGAGAAATCCACATCTGGTGAGGGTTTGAGTGGCTCCTTTTCTGCCCCTTTTCAGCCWCACTGAGGGGAAGTTGTGCTTTGCTGCCCTAAGAATCCTTTCACAACAGCTGATTTCACCAAGGGGTGGGTGAAGGAAAGCAAAAAGAAAGGAACAATCTAAAATGCACCAAGAGCTGCTGCTCTTTGGTAGCTCAGAATCGCTGAATCCCAGAATGGTTMGGGTTGGAAGGGGCTTTAAAATCATCTCCTGCCCTGGGCAGGGACGCCTTCAAGAGACCAGGCTGCTCCAAGCCTGCTGTTTCATCATCTCTGTGCTCCCTCTTGACCTGCCCGTTTACTGTGCAGCAATTTTGCTGTCAGGGCTGGAGCCAGGCTGAAATATCTGCTCTCTACCTGTGTGTGTCGAGCGCACCCYGATTTTATCAGAGAGATAAGGTGAGCAGACTCTGTCGTGTCTGCCTGGGGCTTAGGCATCAAAACAGGTCCATTTTTCACTGATTTGMTTTTTCCCCAGTAAAGGGAAATGTGGGTTCTTCAGGATTTGGTTTTGGTTTTATTGGGTTTTTTTGTTCATTTTTAAATTCTGTTTCTGTTTTTTCTCTTTTGGCACCGTGGTCGATTGAATAAAATTGACATCTGGGCAACAAAAGTTCACAACAGACTCTGCCACTTTTTGGATTGAAGCCTTTCTTTCCCTCTGCATGCTCTGCTTGGAAAAGTTTGATGTTGTTGTTGATTCTCCAAGGGAAAAGCTGGGAAGAGCTGCAGGGAAGGGAGTCCCTGAGCCCCCAGAACTGCTCTGGGTCTGTGTGTGCACATCCACATCCATCAGAACTGAGGTAATCAACAGGAAGGCATGGAAAAATATAATTTGAAGCAGTTTGCAGCATTCATGCATAATTTTCAAATTATTTGGGAACAGAGAAGTTATCAGAGTTGACAAGGCAATGTTATATGCAGTGAGAAGGAATGAAACTTAGTCTTCAATTTATATATTCTGTCAATTAATAAAGAAATGGATATAAATGAGGTGCTCAGGAGCRGGGAGAACAAAGGGGAATCTGCTTCTCTCAGAGCTTWAAYAGCCAAAGCAACACGTACTGGAGAAGATGGGAAAAGACACCCTGGGAACAGGTGTTAGTGTTAGCTGCTCTTTAGAGGTGCTAATGAAAACTCCCCGAAATGAACGGGATCACAGGGAATCCTGAGGATTCGATAWATTTCCGGGATTTGGCTGTGTGAATTTGACATGCCTCCATCAAGGAGATGTTATCACTCCTCCAGTCAGCCCTACAAACAGCTCCGGTAAATTTCCCTGAGCTAATTGCTCTTTAATAGTTTGTTGTGTGAGCACTCGCTAATTACAAGTCAGGCAGCTTTGTGAAAACACATCTGAAATATTCCTACAGGTGAGTAATGGGTTTGGGGAAGAAAGGGATTTTTGACAGAGTGTGGTTTSTGAGTCTMGGSTGATCTGAAGTCCTGCTTCAAACACCCACACTGAGGCAGAGCCTTCTTGTCATTAGACATAAATAATTCATCAGGTGAGGACATCCAGGTAGCTCTGGCCTTTCTCTGGGTGCTGCATTTTAAATTAAAAATAACCCAACTCTTTATGCTGTTGTTTGTTTTTTAATTCTCGCAGCTTCCCTCAGACMCTGCCATTTGGGCCCAGTACAGGACACAGAGGTTGATCCCAGCCTGGAGCGTTCCCACAGAGATGGGGAACAGGAGGAGCTGCAAAATGGGGCTGGGGGGGACCCAGGGATGTGTGACACTGCTGGGACCCCTCAGACCCTGGGGACAGCCCGGGGCCCCTCAGGACAATGCAGACCCCGAGGGGCTGGAGGTGTCCAGGGAAGGGAATGGAGCTGGAGAGGGTCTGGAGCCCCAGGAGCAGCTGAGGGAGCTGGGAAGGGGCTCAGCCTGGAGCAAAGGAGGCTCAGGGGGCCCTTGTGGCTCTTGGCACCAGCTCATGCCAGGAGGGGACAGCGGGGGCGGTCGGCTGTGCTCCAGGGAACAGGGACAGGAGCAGAGGGAACGGCCTCAGGCTGGGTGCAGGGGAGGTTTAGATGAGAAAATAGGAAAAATTTGTTCACTGAAAGAGTTGTCCAGTACGCGGTGGAATCCCCTCCCTGGAAGTGTCAAGAAGTGGTGGATGTGGCACCTTAGGACAGCACGTGATAAAAAACAGGAGGCAGCCCCCAGTTACTAAAGTGATTTACAGCATTTATTATAATAAAAAGAAAGGCCCAAAGCAAGGGGGCCGCGGCCGGCAGGAGGTTCCTGTCAGCGGATGGCAGCAGCGCCGGCGCTGGGGGCTGCTCAGCAGCGATGGCCCAGTGATGGCCCGAGTTCCAGGTGGAGCGCCACAGCTTCCTCGGTCAGATGCCCCTTTTTATCCTTGTTTTTTGTCCTTGGATGGTTTCTGTTGGATCTCTATTTGCATGAAGGTTTAAGGCCTTGATTGGCATTTACAGTTCTGTCCAGGCTGGCTCCTTGGTGCACTTTTACTGAGCGTGTGTTATGGTACCTTGAGTAACCGGTGCTTATTATAACTGCCCTTTTAACCCCTTTTTCAATATAACAACCAAACTAACAGTACATGCTTACCGATCTATCAGCTATTTTACAACTGTCACAGACATCTTTTATGAAAAATCCTTTCCTTAGGATTTCTCCTCCTGAGAAGCTGAGAGGCCTCAGGAACAAAATGTAACCAATGGTTATCTGCTGCTGTGGAATGCAACAGGTGCATCTGTGATTGGTCTCATGTGATTGTTTCTAATTAATGGCCAATCACAGTCCAGCTGTCCGGACTGTCTCAGTCAGTCACAAGCCTTTGTTATCATTCTTTCCTTTTCTATTCTTAGCTAGCCTTCTGATGAAATAATTTCTTCTATTCTTTTAGTATAGTTATAATATAATATATATATAATAAAATAATAAATCAAGCCTTCTGAAACATGGAGTCAACATTCTCYTCTCTTCCCTCATCCTAAGACCCCTGTGAACACCACCACATACAACAATTTCTAACCTATTTTTAACATGGTTTAGTGGTGACCATGGTGGTGGTGCTGGGGTGATAATTGGGCTCTTGCAGCCATCACCACCCCGGGATTGCCTGGGGGAACCTTCAAGGCCTTTGCAAACAAATCTCCACAGTGCCCCAACAGCACTTGTGGCTCTGACATTCAGATGTGGGGAGGCCAGGACAGAGTCATGAACTGGCTTTATTAAGTCACAGCACGAATTCTCACTGCCAAGCTTGGCAAAAAGTAAAATTAAATAAAATGAATGTGCTAAAAATCCCAACTCTATCTGCTTACTTTCTGGAACAGCCCCAGGCTCGGCCAGGGGAGGCTCAGGGGGGACATCAGCAGGAATTTCCCCATGGAAAGGGGGCTCAGCACTGCCAGGGGCTGCCCAGGGAGGTTTGGAGTGCCCATCTCTGGAGGTGCCCAGGGAGGGGCTGGAGGTGGCACTCAGAGCTCTGGGCTGGGGACAAGGTGGGGATGGGGCACAGGGTGGTGTTGGAAGCAGGACTTCAGATCAGCCAAGACTCACAAACCACACTCCATCAAAAATCTCTTTCTTCCCCAAACCCATTACTCACCTGTAGGAATATTTCAGATGTGTTTTCACAAAGCTGCCTGACTTGTAATTAGTGAGTGCTCACATAACAAACTATTAAAGAGCAATTAGCTCAGTGATCTTGGAGGGATTTTCCAGCCCCAGTGATCCTGGGATTCTGCGTGGTCCATGTGCAGCAGAGCCAGGGCTAGTGCTGAGGTTCCTTAGGAGACACAACAGCAACCCCCGTCCCTGCCACCCTTATATTGCATTCCTCCATCTAACTTCAGCCTTTACTGGGACTTCCAGATCGGTGGAATGGGATAAATTCCTGAGAAGATGCAGACTTTACTAACTACAGAACCAAAGGAAAGGCAGAAGGAATCCCCAGACATCATTAGTCCTGATTGTAATTTATGCAATAAAAATAAAAAGTGATGGCTTAAATTGGAATTTTCTGTTGCCTCTGGGAGGATCAATTGGAGTTTTTATCCCACATTTAGATGCTAATGGTGCAATCCATCACTGCAGGGCCATTCTGCGGCAATGCTGGGGTTTAGAGGTCGATGAGAAGCAAATTCCTGATGAATTATTGAACGCTGGAAGAGGAAACATTGAATATTGGAAGAGGAAATATTGAATGCTGGAAGAAGAAATATTGGCTATTGGAAGAGGAAATATTGAATGCTGGAAAATGAAGGAGATACAGTGCTGGCTTTCAGAGAACATCAGAGCTCATTTTCTCCACTGGTGGTGGAGCAACTGTGGGATCTGGACTGCTGAGGTTCAATACCAGGGTCTATCACAGCTGCTATTTGGTTATCTCATGGAAAGGAAAAAGAGCATAATGATCACTTTTAGTATTCCCTAAACTCCATCTCTTTCTTTGGGAAGAAGTTTTCCTGCTGGTGGATGTAATAACCCATGGATGGACACGTGCATGGGCAGGTTCAGAGCAGATGTCAGAGGGACAATCCCACCTTCACTGCAGAAGGGAGGAAGAGAGACCTCAAGTGAAAAATTTGCCAAGTTATTTTGGGAAGTTCTGTGAACTTCCAGCACATCCAACTTGTGCTGTCAGGAAATTTCACACCTTGCAGGAGAAATCCTCTCCTTGGGCTTGCTCTGAAACTGTCTCCTGTTTCACTTGTACTCTCCCCAGCTCCAGTCATCACCTTCCCAAATTCTGTCATTGAAAAGATAACCCAGTTATCTTTTTCTCCACCTAAGTTTCTTCTTTTTACCCACTTAAGTTTCTTCTTTTTAGCCACCAAAGTTTGCTCTTGAGGAAGCACCTCCTGGAGCTGATGAAGGTTTCCTCCTCATTAACTTCTCCCATCCCACCATCTCCCTTCCATGGCACAGTGGAGCAGATCCCAGTGACATCCAAGAACTGAACACACACCACGAGCTGGTTTTTCTCTATTCCTTTCTCAACCTTCTCCAGTTTTCCACTTGCTGAGGGCTGAGCTGACATTCCCATGGATCTGCTAAAAAGAATTTCAGGGTCTCATTCCTGAGTGGTGCCAGCCCTCTCTGAGCTCAGGGATGCACAGTGTGGAAAATGTTTGGTGTCACTCAGTGTTTATTTTGCCATGGAAGGAAGGCACCAGGGATGAGCATCAAGAACATCATCTTTCTTCTACAGAGCATCCCAGGTGTTTTTCACATCCTTCTGCCTGTGCCTGTTTCCCAAAAGTGAGGGGATGTCCTGGATTGCCAAGCAAATTGTATTCTATTTGCCATCTCTATGGCAGTTGTCTTCTGTTCAGTGGGCAGTTTTCCTTATCTCTTCCACACCCACTCCTCCCCGCAGGGAGACACCTGCTGATAACAGCCATTGAATGTCCCTGCATGGCTGATAAGAACTACAGCATCCCACTGGGAGATGTGAGCCCGGAGGGAGGAGCCAAGCATTCCTACCTGGATATAATCTGGAGATTCTGGAACACCAACACGGCTTCTGCACTGGATTTCCCACAGGAACAGCAGCTGCCTCTTCCATGGATCTTCAGAGGAAGAGACTGCACCTTTCTCCAGGATCCCTGCTCCAGCAGAGCCACCCCTGACACTGCAGGAGGGCTGAGCCACAATTCCAATGGGACTGCTGCCAGCACCCTGACCCACAGGGTGTCAGGCTGTGTTCTGACTCTGTCAGTGTTCGTTTGGTTTAGTGCATTGTTTATTTTATCCTTTTTATTTTCTTCCCTATTAAAGAGCTGCTATTCCTGCTCTCATATTTTTTGCCTGAGAACCCCTTAATTTCAAATTTATAGCAATTTGGAGGGAGAGGGTTTACATTCTCCATTTCAGGGGAGGCTCCTGCCTTCCTTAGCAGKCTCCTGTCTTTCCAAACCAGGACAGGGAACACAGACACTGGCCACCATTCACATGGAGAAATCAGTCACCTTCACCCTGGAGCTGTCCACTGGCTCACAGCTCCCACAGGAGAGCAAACCTGCAGGAAAAGGAGCAAAATCCCCATTCTGGTGCAGCTGTCCAGCAGCTGGGTGAAACTGGAGCCCCACTGGAAATGGCCCTGCTCCTGTCCTGCTCCCTTTCTCAATGCAGTGGTTCCCTTCCCTCAGTGCTCYCTCCTTTGGCATMCACATAKTCTTTGAACAGAGAGAGACATAATTCTCTCTTCCAGGATTTTTCCTGGAGAAGGCAGTGAGAAAGCTCAGAGAGAGAAAACAATTCTTATCTRTATTTGCTACTCCTGTTGTTTGGCACATATGGAATGTGTTATGGAGATTGTTTACCCAAAGTGATTTGTTAATTGGACACCYGTGATGGTTGMTTGGGKTGATTGACCAARTASGTCAAAGCTGAGTTGTGACTGTCTGAAAGGGTCATGGGTTTTTCTTTAGTATAGAGTTTAGTATAGTATGTAGTGTAATAGTACATAGCATAATAAAGCAATTGTTCAGCCTTCTGAATCATGGAGTCATTGCARYTTATTCCCACATCATGGGCTCCCWGCATGGATATGCTCCTACAGCTGGAATTTTAATTCTCCAGGGGTTGTAAGCTGGAAAAGCACCAGTGTCCTCCATCCTCTCCTGTCTAACCCAGGTAGGTGTTTGTTAATGCTCAACGCAGGGATTCACCTCTTCAGCAAAAGCTGCTGAAGCAATGTATCCAAGGGATCTGTCCAGCAGCCGGATGGGAACAGCTGCAGCACAAGGAAACAATTTTAACTGTGACCCAGGAGCCAGGATTCCCACCCTCTCTGTGCACCAGTGCCTAGGGATGTGTCCATAAAACCCCACTGTGAAGAGAAAGCTCAGCCCAGGGATTGCCTCTGGCTCTGGGAGGAGCTGGGATGGCTCCAGCCTCGGTTCCTTACCAGACTGATCCCTCAGCCTGCCTCAGCTGARCCCTGCTGCTCCTGGGGTGCCAAATCTGCTTTTGGGTCTCAACCTGCCTGCTGGGATATCGAGGAGAAACTCCAGACACTCCATGCTGGCCCTGGAGAAGGAAAGGCTGCTTCTCATGGYCCCCTTCTCGTTTGAAGCTGTTTCACATGTGGGGCACAGGCTGGAACAAGGGGACTTTTAAGGTCCCTTCCTGCCCAAACCATGCAAGGATTCCATGATTTCATGGCTCTGGGATTCCATGATTGCATAATGCTGTGATTCCACAATATTGTGATTCCACAAGTCCATGATTTCCTGATTCTATGATTTCATGATTCCATAARTCTATCACTCCATTATTCCATGATTCTGTGGTTCCATGGCTCCATGATTTCATTATTCCATGAGTCTGTGATTCCAATGTTCTATGATTCCATGATTCTATGACTCTGTGATTTCATGATTCCATGAATTCATGACTCCATGATTTAATGAGCCACATTTTACATTTCTCTTGAATCCAGGGACTGTTMGGCCCAGTGGGTTTTTTACATTTTGGAGAATTGTGCCATTTTCCTGCATTTTAAGGGCTGGTGGGAATTACACTGGCAYCAACCAGGAAAACCTGACACCACCTGAGTTTTTGTCTCCACTTGACTTTTTTTGTCTCCTTACCCATGGAAATTTGGCTCATTTGAATGGATAACACAGCTCATTGATGTGAACTCATCCCCTTGTCACATTTTGTTATTTTATACCAACCCCTGAACCACCCCTTTGATCCCAAAGCCTCAAACTTCACCAGCTTCCAGGACAATCCCACTTTCCAAATGTGCAATTTAATACTGTGGACTGCACATCCAATTTCACACCAGAAAAAAAAGGAAAACCAACTTGTTTATCAAAGTTTCATTTTGGCAGAGCGTTATCTTTGACTGCTCCACACGAGCTCCAGTTGCTGCCTCAAATTCAGCGTGGGAGGGCTGAGACTCCCCAAAATCCCASAGCAGGCTGGGAGCACAGCTGCAGCTGAGCTCCAGATGTGCTCCTGCTCAGTCAGACTGGCTGCAAACAGAGGAGAACAAAGAGGGCGGGATTGGGAAGGGATTTTTTTGTTGGGTGTTAAGAAAGTGGAAAATGGATCTTATGGATATAAAAGGCAAACATAAAATCATGGAATCAGGAGTGAATGGTGAGTTAATAAGTTGAGTTTGCGTTTTCAGTGTGTGAGCAAGGAAATAATGGATTGGGTTGAGGAGGGGAGTTGTTTTTATGCCTTTTATTACTGAGGCTGCTTCCCTGCCTGGCAATCCTTCTGAGAGCTCCTGACTTCATCCCCAGCTCCACAGACACACGAAAACAAAGGAAAGATGGAGGAAATGTCAGCCAAGCAGTAGCAAAAAGCACCCAAATATAAAAACAAAGCAGCTGAGTGCTTTCCAGGGAGAATGGAGCAGGTCTTCCCATGTGGGAGCCCATGGCCAAGGCTCAGGTAGGAATTAAACACAAATCCAGGTGTCTGCATTGTCTGGGTTATCTGCAATTGTTGAACACACATCCCAGCAATGCACTGGACTCCAAAGCCTGGCTCTAAGCAGAATCCAAGGCACAATGGTCACCCCCAAGGGCAAAAGGAGAGGGGCACAAAATCAAATCTGAAAACACAAAACATTTCCCCCAGCAACCAGTGTTTCCTGGTAAAATGGCAGACTGGCAAAAGGAATAAAAAACTGGAAAAATGAATAAATGCTCCACTGGGAGCAAGGCAAGGTGGCAAATTCATTCTCTGGCTTCTTAGGGTGGGTCTCAGGGAAAGGGTGCTGGGCACTGCCCAGGCTGCCCAGGGAATGGGCACGGCCCCAAAGCTGCCAGAGCTCCAGGAGCTCCAGGGATGCCCAGGGTGGGATTGCTGGGGTGCCTGGGCAGGGCCAGGGGCTGGATTGATGACCCCTGTGGTCTGTTCCAGCTCAGGACATTCCATGACTCTCCTGGGAGGTGGAGAGTGCTGGCTCTGTGCCTCTGGTCAGGCAGAGCTTGGCCCAGCAACACCAGAGCAGGGAAGCAGCAGAAGCTGCTGGGTTTGGAGTGTGCAAAGTCAGCATGGCCCAGCAGCTGCTCCTGTGTGTTATCCCTCCTGATGGCTTCCAAAGCAGGGCTCTCAGCATCCCCTGCTGCTCCCAGCCCTGCTGGAATGCACAGCCAGAAGGTTTTTAGACAAACTCACTTTTCAACAAGATCCAACCCCTATTCCCAGTGTAAGGAAGCTCTGAAGCTCTGCTGGATGGAGTTATTTATAAAAGCAATGTAAACACACACAGTATTTACAATAATCTTCCATTACCCACTCCACAGGCAGCTTGGAACAATGCACGTGGAGCAGGTGCCCCGTTGCTCTCTGCTCCTATCAGAACTGATTTTARGAGGATGAGATTTTGCTCTCAAATGCTTCAGAAGCAACTGAGGAACAGATGGGGAAGGAAGCTGCACATGGGCAGCCCTAAATCCACCCTGTCTGTGCTAAAAGCTCTTGGTGCAAGGAAAAGTGATGAGCACAGGGACATTTTGGGGCAGCAACAGCTCAAAGGAAGGAATGCAGCAGGCTGGCAAATCAGGCAGGGCTGAGGAGCTAGGAAAAAAAAAAAAAAAACAGGTTTTCCTGGGATTGAGTAAARCCAGAGGTCCAGAACTTTGGGAAATGTCTTTCTGTGCAGGAAGAAGTTTGCTTGTGATGCTGCCACATGGGGACAATGCAGGTCTGTGCCAGAGAATTCCAGCTCCYTGGCTGGGATCTCTGGGATTAAACCTGCCTGACCTTCCCATGCTGAGGGTGAGGAACTGGGGTAGAGAAAGGGAATCTTCCCTCTGGCACATCCCACTGGCTCAGCTGTTCAGCTGCTCCTGAGGGTGACAAACAGAGGCCTTTTGAGTCATTGGCAGGTGGCACRTCAGGCAGGCTGTGACAGGAGGCTCTGAGCCATCCCAGAGCAGGGCACCTCACTCCTGAGCCATCACATCCCAAGGCCATCCCTCCCATTCRGTGCCCTGCCATCCTTCCTGCCCCAGGGGGTGGCAGCAATAARAACCCCACATCCCTCAGCATCACAAAGCTCAGCTCCTGTGGGGATTGTTTCCAAGGAACACTGAAAACTGGAACATCCATTAAACCTGGGAATCATTGTAATTTAATTAAAATTTTATCTTGTTGATCCGATCATATCCTAAAAGCAACCACAAGCTCTGCCTGTGTGATCAGATCAGTTCCTGGGATTRCAGGAGTCCTGCTCCCCTGGCAGCTCATCACACCCTGAGACTGAGGGGATGTGAAATTCCTGCTTCCTGCAGCAAGATGGAACGTGCAGCGCTTYGATTGATTCCCCAAGGAGCCAGAGGAGAAAGGGAATGAGGGAAACAGAGAAACCAGAGCAGTGGCAGTGGATGTGCCCAGGTACAGGCTGGGCCACAGACAGGAGAGGCTGCTTCAAATGGAGCCCTGAGTCTGTTCTGCTTGGAAAAAAGGGGATTTCTATTCATTGTGTGGCACATCCAAGGGAGAGTTTGAATCATGGGGGCTGCAAACCCCAGTGTGGGCAAACCTGTGCCTGTGCTGAGGGGAAAACATGAAAAGATTGCTAATTAAAGCCATTACTGATTGACTTCTCCCCTGAGCTGAGTGGAAATAACTTCCCAAAGCCCAGGCTCCTGCTCCCTCCGTGCTGAGGCTCAGCAGTTCCAGCAGGGAAGGGGGTGACCAGCAGARCCCTCTCCTCTGACAGCTGAGTGCARCCCTCAGGCAGAGCTGCCCCRGGGGTTCTGCTCRGTGCTGGGTGTCTGGCAGGGAATGCTGGTGGAGGGATTCACTCCCTGATCCAGCCTTTTGTCACCTTCCASGTGCCCCTGGGGTGCTCTGCCTGCACAACTGTGGCCCTGTCACCTCTTCAGGTGGCACCTGCCCTCAAGCAGGGGTTGGTCTCCATCCCCACAGACTGAAAATCCGATTATCTGGGAAATATTTCCATCTTAGGTACCTTCCCCTGCTCTAAAGAGAACAGAGTTATGAATCACTGAGTTCATCATGTTGAAAGAATGTGACTTTTTATTGTCAGTGATATTTGAAGTATTTAAAGTTTGAACATGTCTTGTTCATACTAAAAGAGAATGGGGCTTCATCATCCCCCACCCACGGTGACCTGCACCCTGAGAGGGAATATTGCTGCCTCCTCAAAGTCACTGCAGTTGTCATTGCCCAAATGATTCTCCAATTTGGCAAAACTGGCTAAAAACAATTGGCTGAAAGCCCCCGACACTGCCCTCCTTGTACTGACTGGGGAATGTTTTCAATCAATGCTAAATCAAGGTGTCATTTATTGCTATGATTCAGCAGCTCCTGAAATCCCATTCCACATCTCCAATATCCAGGCTCTCCTCCTCAGATTCCTATTCCAGTGATAGGGTCAGAGGGATGGATCTATTTGTGTTTGATGTTCTCCCCTATTTCCTGTATCTCCTTCCTGGCCTTTCCTTTGGCTCTAGGTTGGACTTGATGATCTCAAAGGTCTTTCCCAACYTTAATTATTCTCTAATTATGAAGAAGAAATGTTTCCATCCCTGCAGTGAGCTGAGGCTTTGACCTCTGCAGCTTTTCAGATGCAACACCAGTGATTCAAGCCCTCATAATCAGGGATTTTATTTATTCCCAGCTACAGAAAAGCCTTCTCAATGGAATCCCAGATCTCATTTTCTGTGCAATTCATTAGTTGGGCTGTGGTGYCTGCACCTGCTTGGTGTTTAAAGAGAGGGGCAGGTTATTTGAAATGAGCTCTCTGCACATCCAGTGTGAGCACAGCAGGAGCTGCTGATTCTCCAGAGCTGTGTCCTGCTTCCGAGAGCCAGGGAATCATGGAATCACAGAAAKACAGAATCCTGGAATAACAGAATCACAGAAACACAGAATCATGGAATTTGTACATCTCAGTGAAGCTGGGGCTGCCCCTGGATCTGTGGAAGTTCCAYGGCCAGGCTGGATGGGGCTGGGAACACCTGGGATAGAGGAAGAGGTGGGKTTTAAGATCCCTTCCCCCCCAAACCATTCCAGATTCCTGGGATCTCCTCCTGCCCCCCTTTGCAGTGAAGGCATTAAGGTAAGGAAGCCCCAAGACCTGACCTGGTGAAGCTGCAGCAGTGTCAGGTCCAGAGCCATCATCAGCACCACTGTGTCACCAGCAGTGACAACCACCAGGGGCTCCTGGGGTGAAGAGCCATGGTGGGGACAGGTGACAGCCAGGACAGGAGTGTCCCCACCCCCTGTGTGACAGAGGAGCCCTGGCTGTGGCAGAGAGGGCACAGAGGGTGAGGGGACACAGAGGGTGAGGGGACACAGAGGGGAGGGGACATTGCAGCCCCCCAAAGCACTGCCACCCCCCAAACAATGACACTGGAGTGACAAAAAGCCACTTAAAGGCTTCACTGGGACTTCACCCAGCCTCCCCAGGCCCCTCAGGGGCTCTGCCAGCCCTGAGAGTGGGGGAGCATCCCTGCCCTGAAATCCCATTCCACATCTCCAATATCCAGGCTCTCCTCCTCGGATTCCCATTCCAGTGATAGGGTCAGAGGGATGGATCTATTTGTGTTTGATGTTCTCCCCTATTTCCTGTATCTCCTTCCTGCCCTTTCCTTTGGCTTTAGGTAGGACCCAGGGAGCTCCTGCCTGGACTGACCCGGAGTGACCCGAGCCAGGGAACYGCTSCAGGGCTGGGATTTCATGGTGCAGGTGCTGAGTGAACCYACTGCAGCTTTAATTGCAGAGCAATTTCCATCTCTGTCAAACAGCACAGGCCACGAGGCTCTGAAAGCAGCCAGAGGCAGGAGGGATAATGTAAATTATCCTGGGCAGGTTTAAGGTCTCTTAACAAGTCTGTGATGACCTTGGTGAGTAAGGACTGGGGTGTTTCTGATGTTGCAGAAAAGACACTTTCAGGGAAGGGAAGTTCAGAGCTTTTTCCAGTTTCACATTCAGAAAACAAGAAAAATATGATAAAGTTATCATAATAAATATAATAAAGGTACCACATTCCCCACAAATTTCTGAGATGCAACAAACTCCCCACCACAGAAGTTGTCAACTCTGGTTGCAATTCAATTTTTAATATCATCCATATGTCTCCTGTGTCCCTGTGTTAGTGTTCAGGAACACATAATCACAGAATGATAATATGCAGGTGCTTTTATTAAAGAGCTCTGGGTGTCAGGGGTACAGACCCAAATCTGACCCGACATGGTTTTGGGCTGAACATGTTTTATAGCCTATCATTATATAACTTACATATTAATTATTAAACCTACATTGTTCTATTGTATACATTGATTTCATCCAAGCATGGATGTCTCATGATCCCTCTCAAACCCCTAACATAGTTTCTCATGATTCCTTAAACAATAATTTTATCTAATCACATCTAACAATTATATCATTTATCATATACTGACTACACAGGTGCAGTTTCACATGATCTAGCAAACACAAGGCCTAGCATTTCCCAGGGCCTACCTTCAACATTTTCCCAGGGCCTACTAAGCCTAACTTTCTTTCTAACTCCCTGAATTTACTATGATTTTGTGAAAAATGCTTATTTTATGATTGGGTTTTTGCAAATATTCAAATGAATATTATATGTGTTATGCTAGAAAGTTATGCTGTATTAATTTTCTTAAGTAGTGTGTTAAATATAGTTTTAGGCTATAACATAATGTTAAAATAGAAACTATGCTATGTAAGATACTTTTTTTTAAAGAAAGGACTCACACTGAGATAGCAGCCACAGGACACCTGAATCTTTCAGAGAAAGAGAATTTATTGCTCCATTATCAGAAGAAACGAACTTCTTCCTGCCCCACTCAGCCCTGAAGATGCAGTCAGGATTCAGAGGGAGAAGCTGACACTGCCCAGACAGAATCCTGTGTTTGAATGGAATTTATGCATCATGMATGAGGMGTATGAATATTCAACAGGCTGTMGCTTTTAAGGGTTAATCCTCTGTTAATGTGGGTCCTTTTTCGGGTTTARTTTGCCCAGAAAGAGGTACCAGAGGTACKCGGACCTCCWTAACTCTTTGTTTCTATTGTCTCATATTGTCCTAATCCAAACTGRCCAAAATTTTCATTACTCTKATTATATTGCTATTTTTYTAACCATTTTATTACTATTAAACTTTTAAAATTTTTAAAACAAGTGATTGGRGTTTTTCACAYTTTTAAAATCTTTTACTATCKCCTGGAAGAGGACAGAACACTTCCAGGGTGTTTTTCCTGCAAATTCCAGGCCTTGTTTTCTATAAATCCYCTTATTCTTGCCGTGTTTTCCGTGRGCTGTGAGATGGGGCAGCAGCTCCGTGCCCGAGCAGGGYCACTGTGTCAGGGCTGATCGCTAAAGTCAGCACTGATTATCCAACACCCGGAAAGGAGCTGGGCTGGAAGTGGAGAGAGGATTAGAATCATTCCTGGTGCATTTTAATGGCCTTTAATCAGCCACTCCATGCTGATTACCAAACGTTTCCTCTGAGTGTGCATGGCTGGGGTGGATTGGGGTTTAACTGCCCTAATTTAATTCCTGCTCAGCAATCAGAGCTCAGCTGGCTCCAGAGCCATGCAGGTGGGGAAAGGACAGGATTCCTCAGGGCTGGGAGAGCCCCCGGCCCTGTGTCTGCTCCTTCTCCCATCGCTCCTTCCCTGCCCCTGCCCTGGCAGAGCCCTGCTGGCCCCTGGCTGTGGGAAAGGAACAAAATTCCTCCCTGGCAGGGTGGGCAGGCCCTGGCACAGGGTGRCCAGAGCAGCTGTGGCTGCCCCTGGATCCCTGGCAGTGCCCAAGGCCAGGCTGGACAGGGCTGGGAGCAGCCTGGGATGGTGGAAGGTGTCCCTGCCAGGGCAAGGGTGGCACTGGATGGGCTTTAAGGTGCCTCCAACCCAAACCATTCTGGGGTTCTGTGAATAATGAACATTCTCAGGGAGGGAGGGGTGGTGGGCAAAGCAGATCAGGCTGCCAGAGCAGTGACCATCCTTCAGGACATGGATCAGGATCATCTTTAACCCAGGGACATATGGGGAGGTTTGGAGGGAGAATAAATCACCACTGCTAGAGAAGAAAGGGACTCAGAAAGTTCTGAGTGAGCCCCAGGATCATGGATGGGTTGGGTGGGAAGACCTCAAAGCCCATCCAGTGCCACCCCTGCCATGGCAGGGACACCTCCCACTGTCCCAGGCTGCTCCCAGCCCTGTCCAGCCTGGCCTTGGGCACTGCCAGGGATCCAGGGGCAGCCCCAGCTGCTCTGGGCACCCTGTGCCAGGGCCTGCCCACCTTCCCAGGGAACAATTCCTAATTCCCAATATCCCATCCAGCCCTGCCCTCTGGCACTGGGAAGCCACAGTAGTGGGGTACTACTATGGCAGTACCTTTACAAGCCAGGTTTGCAGGTCCCTGTCCCCAGCCCTGGGGACACCTGCCCCAGTTCAGTGCACTTCAGTGCCAGCCTGGCCACGTGTGACAACCCCACGGTCACTCAGGYCAAACTGCTCTGAGCTACAGAAATGCAAAACCCCACATCAAACACCTCAAAGTCATTTTCCTTTGGCCCYGTGCTCCATTTTCTGTTCCAAATGATACAAGAGAAACCCCATTTGATTTGTTTGCTTAGAAACAGGCCCCAGATAAATGAGGGTGTTGTGTCACTGCTGAGTGAAACACATTTTAAAACACACTGGTGAAAACCAGGCACATATTCAGGAAAAACAGGGCAGGAATTCTGYGTCTAACAGCAATTTCCAAGCCTTTGATCAAAGGCCCTCTTGGGTAAAAACAGAGGGCAGTTTGAAGGGAATTGGATTCACAAAAATGTGTTGGTTATTCCCAATCATCAGTGTAAATATTCTCTGAGGTATCACACACCTACCCAAAATGAAACRCCAAATTCAGCACAGGAGGAAGGAGCACAGCACACACAGAGCAGGCTCAGCTCTTCCCTTCATTCCCAAGATCCTCATCTTGGGAGATTTATGCTGGCATTTCCCTGCCTATGCCAGGCCCAGCATGAATCAAGATGTGAACCAAAACACAAACCTAAAATCTTAATCTTCCCAACAKGCTGAGATCACACCTAAAGCTTTGGCTCAGGGTACCAGGACACCCCCRCTGCCAGCCCCAAAGTGGGTTGGGAGCAGTTTAGGAGCAGTTTAGGAGCTGCTCMGGGCCAGTTCAGCCCTGTCCCACACCAGTTTGCCTGTTCCCTACCCAGCTCTGCTCTGAACCACGTCCAGCACTGATCTGCTGGGGTTTTTCCCCAGGTCAGGTTTAAACTCAGATCAAGTGCTTAAACTGAGCCCCTGTGTTCCAGGGCAAGTCGAGGAAAGCTCAGAAYGGGCTGAAGGTGCCAAAGGCTGAGCTGGCTCAGGGACAGCAGGACAGAGGGGAGGCTTCTCTCCACTCCCTCCATCCTCACAGGGCTTTGTTCTCCTTCTCTGGAAGTTCACAAAACAGCAGTCCTGGGCAAGAGGGGTTATTTTCCACACCTATCCCGAGCTGAACCAGCAGTTCCTGGGAGGTTTCATCCTCATTTCATTCTGTGATTATAATAAATTCCACTTCTGCCCTGAAAATGTTCTTGAAACAGAGAACTTTTGAATGGCAGTAGGAAAAAGAGGTGCAGGAACAACCACACAGGGGGTTTTGAGCATGAGTTCAGCAGAGCTTTCCTGTCTGTGTTAAAAATGTGGCATTGCAAAATGCCAGGACAGGGCTGACACAGCAAAAGGAAGCCAACATTGGGAAATAGATAAATTTAACCTAAATCTGAATTCCTAGCATGGTTTGGGTGGGAGGGACCTTAAAGCCCATCCAGTGCCATCCAGGGACACTTCCACTGTCCCAGGCTGCTCCCAGCCCRGTCCAGCCTGGCCTTGGGCACTGCCAGGGATCCAGGGGCAGCCCCAGCTGCTCTGGGCACCCTGTGCCAGGGCCTGCCCACCCTGCCAGGGAACAATTCCTCATTCCCAATGTCCCACCTAACCCTGACCTCTGGCACTTTAATCCTGGATAATGTTGTGAAAGCATGCACCCACACACCAGCTGGCCATAAAATAAATATTTATATTGTCTCAATTGTCTGTATACAAAGGACACAAGTGCTGGAAGTTGAGGGTCACTGATTTATCCTCACAGGGAATCAGAGTCRCTGAAATCCCTGGAATGTGGCACTTGCACCCAGCCTGGCTCCCTCCCTGACAGCTCTGCTCCTTTCAAATGCCTCCATTTGTTTTGTAACAGTTGAGCAATGCCATGGTTGACTCTCACAATTAAAGGCAAATATCCTGTATATATGTCAGGAGCTGTTTTACAGATTTATAGTTGTGTTTTACCCCCTTGTGTTGTTCTCAGGGGTGCCCTGGGTTGGGGACATTTGGGAGGGTCACTCGTTCCTGTGGCAGCAGCTGAGCTCCAARCAAGGTGTCAGGCAGTGATCTCCAGCTCTGGGCAGGGAAGGAGGAGTCCATGGACAGAACTTTGGGAGGGGCTGAAGGGTTAAAAGGGGAAACCTCCATTGAGTGGGTGAGCACGTGATGGAAAACATCCTTTGCTCCTGGCATTGTAATCTTTTCTCTATTCAGTCTTCTSTTGTATTTTTGATAAGGTTTTAATAAACCCTTTAAGTTTTTAGAAGTGAGTATCATTTCTCAGTTTCCTTTGTCTCTTTATTGCTCTGTCACTCGCTGAGTTTGAGGCCACTGGAGCTGCAGGGGCACAGGGGAGCAGCMGGAGTGACAGGGACATGTTTGATAATGATCCCCTGGGCAGGGGACCCCCGGGGGAACATCAGAACCAACCCCCAGCAGGGGCAGGAGATGAAAAACATGCAGATCACTGTCAGGAGTGATTCCCCCATCCCTTCCCCAGGGAAGGCAGCAGCTCCCACTCCCTGCTCAAACCCTTCCATGAGCTCCACCTTGCTGGGTGATCCCAAGGGTTGGCTCTGCTCAGAGCAGGAAATTTGGACACTAAAATCCATCTCTGGAGGGAACTGCAGCCTTACTGTGGCTCATTGTGAGCAGAGATCCTCCCCTTCTGCCTGATCTACTTATTCAGTCTCCAAAATGATAAAAATCATTTCTGAACACTTCCCACCGAGCTCACACAAATAGTGGATGCTTGCACAGATCCCTCAGGTTGCTCTGGGCTCCTGCTGTGGCTACATTCCTTTAACTGAGCAAATGTATTGGATCACAGAATCATTTATTCTAATGACCACTTTGATAGAGTTGTGTTCTCAACAGCAAAAATAACAAAACAAATATCTGTACACCACATCAGCACTGCTGGCTCTGGAGGCTGCAGCCACCTCAGAGTGCAGATTTCTGTCTTTGTCAGCACAAAAATAACCCCAAACCTCCTCAGACAGAGAAATGATGGTGCAGAAAACAGCCAGACAAAGGAACGTGTTCTGAGTGAAYTGGTAAATGTGTTTAAAGAAAAATCCTCAAGGAATTTCTCTWGAAGATCTGCATTGTTCCATTCACTTGGTAGGACTGCATTAGGGATCTGCTGGGAATTTTGCTGATAAATTCAGAGCCTGGGAAGGATCTGCCTGGCACTGGTGCAGTGATGTGAGATGGTCACAGCACCACGAACACCCTCAGTCCCTGCACATCACCCAAYAGCCCAGAAATTACTGACAAAAAAACCCAAATTGAAATTAAAAAAACCTCAGACTGAAATAAAAACCTCCAAACTGAAGCCCAATCCCACTGGCAGCACTGGTGGCACAAGTGCCTGGAGAAATCAGGACAAGGTCCCCAAGGAAGGYGAGGGAGGGGGCCCAGCCCCTGTCCCASCTCCTGCAGCAGAGGGGCCCAGGGGACAGGGCAGGGAGGAGCTGAYCCTGCAGGACACCCAGGCCATCTCCACCTCCTCAGCACGGATGGCCAGGGCACATCTCCACCCTGGTGGCCACAGGAATGTCCCCATCCTGGCAGTAGCTCAGGACAGCTGGGCCTGGGTGACTCTGTGAGGGCCACCAGTGGTGAGACAGCTGTCCCACACAGGTGACAGCTGGATGGGCATGGCGAGGCAGAGGGGACACCTCCCTTCTCCACGGGCACTTCCAAACTGCTCCTGGTGCTCTGCAGGGGCAGAAGCCCAGCCCCAGGTGGCCCTGGCAGGAGCTGTGCTCAGGAGATACCTGGAGAGCATCACAAACCCCCAGGGCTCACTCAGGGGTCACTCAGGGCCTGGAACCTCCAGGGGGTTCTCTCAGAATCCCAGAAGGGTTTGGGGTGGAAGGGACCTTCAAAGCCATCCCATTCCACTCTCTACACCTCCCACCATCCCAGGCTGCTCCAAGCCCTGTCCAGCCTGGCCTTGGGCACTGCCAGGGATCCAGGGGCAGCCACAGCTGCTCTGGCAGCCTGTGCCAGGGCTTTGGTGCCAGGTTCCAGGTGCCCCTGATATCTGGGATACACACTGGGAAATGGGAGRTACCTGCTGGGCTGCAGGGATTCCCTGCAGGCCTTTCCTCCCCTCACCCCAAGGAACTCCAGCACTCCCCACCCCCAGCACTGGGATCTTTGCAGCTTCTTCATTTACATTTTTCCAAAGGTCTTTTTTTATTTTTTTATTTTTTTCTTCTTTTTTTTTTTTTTCCAAGCAGGTAATTTATTTTTTTAGATTTTTCTTTCACAGAAAAGGTCATTTTCTTCCTAACACATTTCTTTGTTGCAAACAGTTGCCAACGCCTCGAGGTTTCTGCTTGTTTATGAACGATGGAYTATCTATTTTCCTGCTTTTCCTTCTTTTTCAAGCCTCGGTTCAGTTTCCCTGATATTTTTACTCCACTGAATGCCAGAGCTTGGAGGCAGGGCAATGTGTAGATTTTTATCTCACAGTGGGGATTCTTTAGAAAAAAAGAAGAAATAAACAGGCCAAGTCTGTTTTAAGTTCCCAATCTCAGATCTCCATGAAAATCAGACTTTCCTTTGAGTCGATTAAAATTTCCCTCAACAAAATTCCTGCAGTGCGGTGAGAGGTGATTTTGTTACAGGAATGGGAAGAATCCAGGGAAGCCAAAGGCAGAGTCCAGCAGGATTGCGAGCTGCTCCATGGATGATGGATGGATGGATGATGGATGGATGGATGGATGGATGGATGGATGGATGGATGGATGGATGGATGGATGGATGGTGGATGGATGGATGGATGGATGATGGATGGATGGATGATGGATGGATGGATCGGATGGATGGATGGGATGATGGATGGATGATGGAGGATGATGGATGGATGTGGATGGAATGGATGGGATGGAGTGGTGATGGATGGATGGATGGATGGGATGGATGGATGATGGATGAGATGGATGGTATGATGGATTGGATGGATGGATTGATGGAATGGTATGGCATGGATGATGGATGGAGATGGATGGATGGATGGATGGATGGATGGATGGATGGATGATGGAGTGGCGAGGATGGATGGATGGATGGATGGATGGATGGTGATGGATGGAGAGATGGATGAATGGATGAATGATGGATGATGGAATGGATGGATGGATGGATGGATGGATGGGATGATGGATGGATGGATGGATGGATGGATGATGGATGGATGATGGATGGAGGATGGATGGATGGGATGATGGCATGTGGGGTGGTGAGATGGATGGAATGATGGATGGATGGATGGATGGATGGATGGATGATCCTGAGATCTGGATTGGGATTCAAGGCTGGGTGGAGCCTCCTCTTTGGCAGAAACTCCTTTCTGACACTGGGAGTGAGGGGATTTGGGATTTGCCCTGAAAGTCCCCTGCCTGAAACTCATCACCTCTGCTCCATCACCCAAAGAGGCTTTTACAAAGGAAAAATTATCCCAATTCCAAGAAAACCATCACTGGGGGTGGATCCCTGTCCTCAGGGGTGCTGGGGATTCCAATCCCCTCAGAAAAAAGCCAGGAAGCCTCTCCCAGCCCCATGTTGCTGAGAGATCAGGTAATGCTCCCAAACATTCACCTTCCCTACAGGCTGCTCCTGACACTTCCAAGRGAATCCCTGAGAAATCCACAGCACAATTCCTATTTCATACACCAGGCAAGAGAAAAAAGAAAAAACCTCTCCAAAAAAGCCCTGGAGCTGCAGACTGAGTTTATAAATAAACTGGCACAGAWAGAAGAACCTCTGGACCATGAGAGCTGCTGGAGGAAGTGTCCCTGAGTGCTGCAGAGGGTGCACAGAGCCCAGTCACACCTTCCAGGGCAGCCAGATCCTGAACCCAGCAGGCAGGAACSCTTTGGATAACACTGCCTGCTTTAAACAGGCTCTGAACCAAAGCRGCAGAGCATTTCTGAGGGCTAAATGTGCTGCTTGAAGCTCAAAACCACAGCTGGGCAAGGAAATCCTACTTTTCTCCTGCTTTGCTGCTTCCAAAACCRTGCCATCTCCAGCTGTAAACTCTGCCCTGGAGGTTTGGGAGGGTGGATTTTGTTGCAGGGAAAATGTGGGGGTGGAAAGGAGGTCCCTTCACAGGCAGGTGAATGTGAGGCCTGCCAGAATTGCTGTGGTGGATTCATCCAGGGCTCCAGGGGCATGACAGGGACACTGTGCCACCATGGGCCAGGGCATGAAGCCCTGCAGTGCTCACACCTGCTCCAGCTGTYCCAGCACATCTGGACACAGACCTTYGCAGAGGYAGCAGTGCCTGGAGATGGATTCATCCCTGCACGGGCTCAGCTCTCCCTGTGCTGCCACAAATCCACGGAGAGCAGCAGGGCCAAGATGTCCTGGCAGCAAAGGGAGGCTCGGTGGGGCAGCAGAACTGCTCCCCTTCCACTGATAACAGCACCACGGGGCTGGAACTTACACCAAAAAGGCCTTGAAAGCCTTGCTGGGACCCARGAGGTGACATTTAGCTGTCCCCAGTGCACACAGCTCCACCTGAGCCACTTCCCTCCACATTTTTTATACCAAATGCAGTAAAAATGGRACTTCTGAAGCACAATTTATCCCTTCCTGAGGCTGATGCCCAAAGCAGATCCCTTGAATTGTACCGTGGAAGTGGCTGTTTCCCTCTGATAGCTCCAAGGGACACTCTGAGAGTGTCCCAGGTTATCTGGGATGAGCTCAAGGACACTCTGGGAGAGTCCCAGGATATTTGGGATGAGCTAAAGGACACTGAGCAGTGTCCCAAGTTTTCTGGGATAAACTTCACACCAGCCACCTGCAACCTCCCATGGAAAATCTCACCTTTTAAATARGGATATGAGGAAACTATGACCTAAACTGCAAGAGCAGCTGTGGCAGGAGATTTAATTCCTGAAATTAGGATATGATCAGGATGATTGAGGTCAGGGGCACTGGTGAACACAATGACCACAGCTGGTGTCCCAGGAAAGGTCTCTGCCTTGGCTCTCAGCTCACATTGCAATGCTTTTGCAGGATAATCAGTGCCAAGGTTTCCAACCTCTTCTTTACTTTTCCAGCTGGGAATACCCAAGAAATTATGGATATTTTATATGTACAGAATTTTTTTCCATGGAAATCATTTGAAGATATTTCAGGTTCAACAACCAAAAAGTGCTGCCCAGAATGAGGTGGTGCACATGTGGGATGGTTTGTTTGGTGGAAGAGGATTTGGGGAGGTGTTCCTGGTGCAATGGTCCAGCCCCAGTTCTCCATCTTTGGCCCCACCCATCCAATTTCCACCCAAACTTTGACCTGCATTTCCTGATTTAAACCCCAGAGCAGCCACCCAGAGGGAGGGCACTGGCATTGTGAATCACAAGAAGATGTGGAATGGATTGGCTTGAGGGATCTTAAAGCTCGTTCTCATTCCTCCCTGCCATGGCAGGGACACTTTCCACTTTCCCAGGCTGCTCCCAAGCCCTGTCCAGCCTGGCCTTGGGCACTGCAGGGATCCAGGGCAGCTACAGCTTCTCTGGGCACCCTTGTGCCAGGGCCTCTCACACCTCTGAGTAAAGAATTCCTTCCCAATCTCTCACCTCTCTTCCTCCCCAGCAGTCATTTGAGAAGGTTTCTTTTAAAAGCTGACACAGCAACTCCTTGAAATCCAGGAATGGAGATTTTGCAGCAGAGCAGCTCAGCACCAGCAAAAAAAATTCTGCTGCAAGATGTAAAATGTCCCATCCTGTGGTTTTACAACATCCTGCACCTGCCCAGGGGGGCTGCACTGGCTCAGGAGGAGGAGGAGGGGAGGAAGGGGGAGGAAGGGCTGACCCCAGAGGGGCACCTGGAGCTGTTCCCACATCAAACTGGACACAGACACAAACGATTCCTCTGCAGCAAGGCTCATTTGCCATCATCAGATTAACTCCTCTGCAGGGACAGCAGGAGGAACTCACACACGGGAAGCAACTGCAGCAGGTTTATCTCTGAACTCCATAAAGAAAAATCCCTCTCCAGGCAAAACTGTCTTTGGAGACAGCCCCAACACAGCCCCTCACTTCCTCACCCTCATTCCCTCTCCCTCARTCCCTGRTCCCTCACTCCCACTCCCTCTCCCTCTCCCTCACTCCCTGCTCCCTCCCTCCCTCACCCCGTTCCCTGCTCCCTCACTCCCTCTCTCATTCCCTGCTCCCTCCCTCTCCCTCACTCCCTTCTCCCTCATTCCTGCTCCCTCCCTCCCTGTTCCCTCAACCCCCTGCTCCCTCACTCCCTCACCCAGTTTCCTGTTCCCTCACTCCCTCATTCCCCGTTCCCTCACTCCCTTTCCCTCACGCCCTGCTCCCTCACTCCCTCTCCCTCATTCCCTGCTCCCTCACTCCCTGTTCCCTCCTCATTCCCTGCTCCCTCACCCTGTTCC
Source organism: Sporophila hypoxantha (assembly GCA_002167245.1). Taxonomy (NCBI): domain Eukaryota; kingdom Metazoa; phylum Chordata; class Aves; order Passeriformes; family Thraupidae; genus Sporophila; species Sporophila hypoxantha. The sequence continues at coordinate 2,816,688 of NDFG01000029.1, forward strand.
CTCATTCCCTTTCTCTCATTCCCTCTCCCTCACTCCCTCATCCCCTGCTCCCTCCCTCCCTCTCCCTCCGTGCCCTGCCCTGTGCCACGGCCATTCCCTCACATTTTCCCCTTCATTTCACTCTATTAAGGCACTCATCGATTGACCAGACCAGGAGAGCCCCGATCTGTCCCCAGGGACTCTCCTGCATTCCCAGCTGCCCGGGCAGAGCAGGAAATCTGAAACCTCGGGGCTGGGATGGGAGGGGAACCTCCGTGTCCCACCCCAGCCGCGTCCCAGCCCAGCCGTGTCCTCCTGCTGTCCCGTGTCCCAGCCCAGCCGTGTCCCAGCCCAGCCCGTGTCCCTCTGCTGTCCCATGTCCCCAGCAAGCGCTGATCCCCCCTCCTCTCACTGAATTCCCTACCCAGCCAGCCCCAAATGCACCCTCACAGCTGGATGTGGGCCCTGCTCCGTTTTCCAGGGAACAAAGTGTCCTAGGGGCCTGTGCTGGGGGTGCAGCTCAGAGTCAGGGGTCCTTGCTGTCCCTGGCCCATCCCTGCTGTCCCTGGCCTGTCCCTGCTGTCCCTAGAGGCTGCTAGGGAATTTTCAGGCAGGATATCTAGGGCTATGTGGGATGAGGGGATAGGGAGGCTGCAGGGAGTTTCAGGCAGGATTCTAGGGCTTGTGTTGGCGTGATGGGACAGGGGAGGGGGAGGCTGCAGGAATTTCAGGCAGGAATCTAAGGGCCATGTGTGGCATGAGGGGACAGGGGAGGCTGCAGGGAGTTCAGGCAGGAATGTCTGGGCTTTGTGTGGGG